>DWEI01004242.1:0-11881 GCA_018245875.1 Mysoria ambigua | reverse complement strand
AAGGATAGAGACATTTGGCACTCCGTGCTCTCTGCCTACCCCGTAAGGGACTCGGCGTGAAGATATGTATGTATGTACATATTAGTTATAACGAAGTCGATAGTTCGTGCGCGTTGGCACAGACTCCTATCAATTTTCATCTTGCTTGAGATCATCGGAAAATAATTCGTGACTTTAAAATAGTTTGTGACTTGCCATAAAAGACATTCTGCGGCAACCGACCATGAAATTTATTATCCATTTAATGAGTACTTTAACTACTCTTCGAGCGATCAAACGATGTTTGAGCACTTAAATAATTTAATTTCGCCGTTAAATTTTATTGGCCGCCGTTAAAAAGATTGGTTAAGAAATCATTTTGATAACATTGAATTTGACGGGCGTTTCTTCCATCTGTCATGTTATTGAAACTAATATTGAACCAAGCGCCGCAAAGCGTTTTTTTAGATCTGACACAATTAATTATCATTGATATTGTTATCATCACGATCATCATAATTATCATTATCAATCGCTTTATAGTTTAATAATTGCAGAAGATTTTCTTCTTAGCATCTACCCTTTCCAAATAAATAACCCTAAACATGTATATTTAATTTAGGATATGATATAAATATGCTAATAATTGCCTAGTAAAGAAGAAATGTACCGCCTGGTTAGTCGTGTTGGTTGCAAGTACGATTTTCGATCGAAAGGTCTTGGGTTCAAATCCCGAGTCTCCGACTCTGTAAATTTTTCTAACTTAGATTTTCTAGCAGTGGCTCGGAGTTTAGATATGTACCCGGTGCATGGCTACAGACTCTCCACATATTCCATAGTGGAACGTAGATGTAAATGGTAAAACGTAGGAGTCCGATATACTGCTCTGTCTCCTCTTCTGGTATAACAGGCGTAATGTTATGTAGGTATAAATTATTTGAGTGCTGTCTTTGAGTATTGAATAGAGACACTAAATTTCAAGAATTCGAGAGCGATCCTCTAATTGAAATGCAGATCTTTGATTATCTGCAGGTCTTCAGAGGACCAAGTGCATAATAGCATGAATGGTCCTTTAAGTGTTCTGTTTCCAATGAAATCGTTATCTCCCGACTGTAATAATATTATAATTAACTCTGAACGTATTGATTCGTGAACAGAAGTCTTGTACTTAAACATTTTTAAGAATACAGCGCATACAAAGACTGAAGTTTGGTAAAATGTTTAGAAGTCGAAGTAGAACATAGAAATGTATACTTGGGTATTATGTAATAAAAACATTGAATAAAATAAAAATTTGCAGTTTTACGTTTACAGTATAGACATATAATAGACACATTAGTGGTCAGAGAACACAAAATACATATTTATCAAACAATCTCAATAACTGCCTACCCCTTCGGGGATTACCGACGTAAAGTTACGTTACGTTATCTCAATAATTCGAAAAAGTCCGATTTATGTTCGATTTTGACTACAATTCAAAATTCAATTATATGACATAATAATATTACTAATTGGATCAGTCTCAAAATTCAAATTCAACCGTAGTATTTCACTTTACGGTACAACACACAGATTCCACTAACGAGAGAAATCATATTACGATATCGGCTTTTATCGACTTTGTAAAACTCGAGCGAAACAAATCTCGAACAGCGGGAAAAAAGAACTTTTCAGAAACGGGAAATAAATTTCGAGAAACAGGAAAAACGTCCATTGAGGATTATATTCTCGACGATGTTAAACATTCCACTTTTCGAATACGAGACGTTATGAAACATAGTCATTCGACAATAGCGTCCCATATGACTGTGCTGTGTATGACGTCAATGTGAAGGCAATCATTTATTCATTCCAATATATCGCCGCCGATCTCGGTTTCACAGTAAACATTGCGTTGTTGTTTTCAGCGGTTTCAAATTGATAATTTCACAGAACATACTCGTAGTTCGCGGGCCGCGCCGCCCTGTTTGCTCTGTAATATGAATCGTGCCAACATATCTGACAAACAACGAGACCGCGTCAACAGTTTGTATTGAAACGTGTTCTTTATTGTTACTGGCTGTCACTTGTCCACTGGTAGCAAATAGAAATTCAATATATGATTGGTTTTAATGTAAAACCTTTCATAAGCATTTATTTATGTGAGTGAGGGCCGATAATTTTATAATTTACCTTGACTTTTATATGTACGTCAAGTTATAACCATGACGTAGAATGTTTAACGTACGTTAAATTCGAAGCGTTGTTAAGGGCGATATTATGTTAAACGCTTTTTGTACTGAGATGATAGCGGTTTTGTTAACGTTCACGCGTTCATTATGTGGAGCCGAAACAAAGCGTCCTTAATGTGTGCCGGCTTGTCTCGCGTATTATTCGTTTAGCTCGCTAGTTTGTAACTAGGACGAGATCCTTCTTCATTCGCACCCACCGACTACAGCAAGGTCGTAGCATAGCCGGAATGTATTTGAGCAAGCGTAAATACACGCGAAATATTGAATAGTGAAAACGATATATCAGTTTATTTACAATTTCCAATTTATCAGTTCATTTACAATCAATACATATTACTTGCGTGACTTTACGCCTGTAATCCCAGACGAGGTAGGCAGAGGAATGCAGAACACTCCCACATTTCACCAGTTATGTTAACGTCCCGCTACAAAATAGGTGGTGAACTTATTGCCATGCATCGGGCACATATCCAGACTCCGAACTACTACTATAAAATGTAAATTAGACAATTTTGTAGTGTTGGATCCGGGAATCGAACCCGGGTACTCGCGATCGGCAGTCGCATTTGCAACTAACACGACCAACGAGGCAGTCAGAGATATTTATGGAGTACACTAATATGGAGAAGTTAAATATTCAATTTATTTGCCGATGAATGATTGAATAACTGATTGAATGATTGAATGAATGAATGAATGTACCTACATAGTTCGCATGTTGCCAGCGACGCGGCCGAGTAGCTCGGATTGCACGTCGCTCACTCTAATTAACGCCCCTGGAAGCGTCAGCGTCAATTTCCCAGTAGATTTGATGCCACTTTCGCGCACCGCTTCAGAAAGTTAGTTATTTTGCTAACTATGCACAATTCTTATTTAACTATCCATAACGGCGAAACGAAACGTAATGCAAATTCGCGCCTGTAATCCCCGAAGAGATGGGTAGAGGAGTGGTTCTGCAAGTTGGTTTTATTGAAAAGATATAGGTAAAAAAACTTATATGTACATGGTCATGATACTGATATTATGTATAAATTATATTTATAATCAGACAGTGTCAGAAGCAAAAGTTAAGGATGAATATCAACTAAATCGCAACGCGAGACCTTGAGCACAAATGATCAAAACCATTGTGTGGTTTTATATGTTATTATGTTTACTGGGTACACACTAAATGTGATCTCAATATTACTTTCCATTCCAGGCGCCGCTGGAAGAGATCTCTTCTAGGGATAAGCAGTGCCCTTGTACAACATCTCTTTATATGTAATTTTTCTGTTCATTGTTTTTGTTTTGTGCACAAAATTGTTAAATAAAGTAACAGACCTCAGTCTCCTGGCTGACGCGTCCCACGTGCGATATGTGCTAGGGAGTTGTGACCTGGTGCTCGTAACAGATAACTGTGACGACGCTCATTGCTCCGGGGACTGGGTCGAGCAAAGTTTGTATTTTGCAAATGTGTTCAATTTGCGACTGTAATGTAGCTTGTTCTCGTCAAGAGCGCGACCTAGATATTCATTGCAGTTTGTCAATTTGTTACTGGATCGTTTCAAATTACTCGTACGCACTCGTGTTGTAAGTTGTGTCACAGTTTTTATAATACTATACGATTTATCGTTTATTGCGGAATAACATTCCGGAATACGTCGTCCTCAATTGTAGTCTGAGGCTATAAAATTTACGTAACATCACGCCTGTTATCCCTGGAGAGGTAGGCAGAGGAGTGTGAAACACTCCTGCGTTTCTCTAGTTACGTTTTCGTGCTACTGTTGAATAGGTGGTAAGACTGTTGCCATGCTCCAGACACATTTCCAGACTCTGAGATATTTCTATTGTACTTTGTATTTGTACCCAGGACCGATGGGCATCCCACCTGCGATCAACACGACCAACAAGACAGTCGATACTAAAAAATATAATCATATTTATTGCATTATATATTCGTGGTAAATATATGCACTCATTTTATATAATGTCAGTCATAACAGTAATTTTGTATAATTCGACAATGCAGTGCAATCAAAATCTCCCATTTCTGTTGGCTATACCAATACTATATACGAGTATACGTTTAGTCCAATATTAGAGTCGAAATGTATATACGAGTATGTCTACTTTACAAAGGGAACAAACAGCCAATTTGTAATACATCAATAACTCTCGGGTGAACATATAGAAACAGGCCGAATTTAATCCGCAGCCGGAAAGAACGATGAACGAGTAAAAGTAACAGACCTTTATTTATTCAAATATGTTTTCAAATGATCTAATTCAACCAAATTGCTCCATTCGGCGGACGATTCATGTTGTTCCAGTAGCTTGATCGGTTGCTAGGCGATAGTAATTTGATGCGTACACATAATTTTGCTAAATTTTCAGCTTGGTCATGTATGATTTGTGGTTTATCTAACTGATCGAGATTGGTAATAATTTGAAATACATTTTAATGAAGTCACGCAACAGCAATGAAAAACAATTATATTTCTGTGGCATTTACTGTAGTTAAGATGTAATGAAGTTTAGATCCAGCCTCCCACTCCGTGTCTCTTGACTACAAATCCTAGTATGCTCTTCTTTATGAAAACTATGTATTTTAAGATAAAACATCACTCCGCCGTAGCGGTGAAGGAAAATACCCTAAGGAATCGGCCATGCCTTAAAATTACTTATTACAGTTATTTACTTAAGGTAACGTAACTTAACGCCTGTAATCCCCGAGGAGGTAGGCAGAGAAATGCAGACCACTCCCACGTTTCACCGGTTACGTTTACGTCCCACTATGGAATAGGCGGTAATTTCCATGTATCGGGTACATATAAGACTCCGATCCACTACTAGAAAATTTAAATTTAAACAATTTTTGTAGTGGTCGACCCAGGAATCGAACCCGGAATGGCCCAATCGGCAGTGGCACTTGCAACCAACACGACCAACGATCAAAACATTTACTTATACGAGTAGTATCAACACATTTGTCATTAATGTTATAAGTGTCTTCTCTCAGAATAACCAAGAATATTATAAGCTGGTCGGTTTAACCGCTGCACTGGAATGGTACATTGATCTGAACGCTCCACGCCAGCTCGTGATGTACACCTAGCGCTCATAAAACGGGACGTTCGCTAAACAGGACGTTACGGTCAGGGGTACGCTGATATTTTATTTGGCCACATTTTTATTGGCGTCGTAAACGATGTCTCCTTTCAATGGTACATGTGATGTTGATGCGATTAGATGTGAATGGCCCGAATTAGAATCAGCGTTCTGCACGCTTATTTTTTCCATTACGTCTGACGTGTGCGCGTGCACACGGACTTTAATAAACACGGACAAATATATAAAATAAACAATATAAGATTACATGTAAATAAATCTAGCGTGTATGATATGAACGCTTCGTTTATTAGTAAAGTAACGCTTCGATGTTCGTCAACCAGGGACCAGGAACTTCTTGCTCAGTTGTTGCGTTTGCAAAGTCAAAAAGTCAAAGTCAAAATAGTTTATGTCAAAATAGTGTAATTATATATGTAGGATTTTCAATCCCACATAAACGACATTACAGATAAGTTTACTTTAGTTCGCACCGCGCCCACAACTGAGAAAAACTACCAAGAAACTAAGTGGGGTTTCCCCATTTCGGTGATCGGTACACAACTACAATTTGAAGCCTCCGAACTATAGCAACTCATTTCCAAACGTCTACGTCTTGCATGTAATCTGCGATCGAGTGCGATCGGTTTTTTGACATAATCGAAGCTTAAGGAATTTCTTAAATTTATAAACTGACAAATTTACCGCGTCGTTTGGTAATTTGTTATATTTGTTAAAAGCGTATACTGTGACCTACAAGCGAGTTAGACACATTTTAGAGCTTAATATCAAGGCACTGCAAATTTATCACAACACCAACGTGGCAATCCAAGTAACGAAGACAAAGAGCTCTTTTTATATGTTTTTGCGTTGAGCCATTTTCTATAATTTCATTAATTATTCACTGTGTCAGGAATGTCACATTTTTGTGTTACGAGTGTAAAATCTCGTAATCTCGTAAAATCACCCTCATGGTAATGTTGGATTTTCGTGAAGGTGCGTTTATATAATCATATAGGAAAGATCTGCTGAGTTATTAACTGTGGTGAGGTTTCAGCGGATTTTCCGTGCGGATTATGAAGATTACGGTTATGTTACCGGCGCTCTTATCCTGGATATGTTACGAAGGTATCATCCTTCTAACTCTTTTTTAATAACGTTAACTTAGTAAAATGACAATCAGATAAATGTTTACGTAATTTGTCATGATCATCATTGTTATTAACAGTATTAGTGTTATTCTTCTCATCTTGGACACTCTTACTTCCGTGAAAAGAGATGACCTCATAGGAGAAGAATAGAATGAGATTTAACAGGAAAGTAGTAGAAACCTTCAACTACCATGCTGACCAAGCTTTGAGAATATTCCAGAAAACTCCAACATGTGTAAAACTCTCTCTTTTTGCAGTCAAAGCTAATTAAAGTTAATCAACGTAATTTAATCATTTAACATTTAATTCACACATCACATTAGTTATATGTATAAACAGTTCAATATGTTTAGTTGCACTAACACACGCAACTCTCTCGACGCCAGTCTGTAATATATGTAATTCGATTTGTATTATATCACTTGCTCGTATATTGCAGTCTACGGACGCGGCTAACTGCTAACTGATTCAAATGAGGTTGCCGCCCGCCCGAGCGCTGGGCGAGCGCGGCTAACGATAAGTGAAATAATTACTTAATGACTGATATACTGGAGTCGTATTCAATAAAGTGCATACAATATTACTAGCGCTTCTTTCGTGGAAACAGAAGAATCAGTTTAGAGAAGGACTAGGAGCGTCATTCGTTTGTTTGCGGCTTCATAGCTTATAGCATAGCTTCAGGATGGGATGTTGGAGACATTTAAGCGTATGAAGAGTTAAGTGGAAAGTTTGCCACGCAGATCATATCCGCGCTTACGGACTTTGCAGGTTTTAAAGAAAGTTATAGAGAACATGATGGAGAACCGAAGGGAGATCACTATGGAAACGTAGTGTTTGTAGTACAGTGTGACGTTTCACTAGTTATGCTTAGGTGTCAGCATGAATTATGGTGCAAGACTGTGGCGTTATAACAAGCATAAATCCGTACTCCAAGCCACTACTGGAAATGTTACCGAGAGATTCTAGTTAAAAGAATCCAAGGGTAACTCGACTGTAGTTCCAGTCCCGACCAATGAGCCGAACAGAGGATATCTCGATCAGCAGTCGCGCTTGGAACTACAGGTATTCGACCAACGTCTCAGACTATCTATATACAATAGTTTACTGTTTGTGTGAAGTGTGACATACTTACAGCTGGCCGATAGCATTATAAACGTAACTTCACGCCTGTAATCCCCGAAGAGGTAGGCAGAGGAATGCAGAACACTCTCATGTTTCATTGGTTACTTTTACGTCCGACTATGGGACGCCACGGCTATTAATATGCATCAGGTATATATTCAGATTCCGAACCACTACTAGAATTCAAACTTTCTAATTAGAAAATTTTGTAGTGTTCTACCCGGGAATCGAACCCGGGACCTGCCGATCGGCAGTCGCCCTTGCAACCAACTCGGCCAACGAGGCAGTCAAACTTAAAAACTATAAGCCTAAAAATACAACACATATAACATTATTCGATATTAAAATAGCGCAACGTTTTAAGCTGATTAGTTTAATCCTGTTTTCATTGGGAATGTTCGGATTTGAAATAATCTATAAATCACTTTACGCAGTTAATTTAATGACGTTGAATATTTTTTAATTAGGAAATTATTTTTTGTTTAAGTTATTTCGTCAACACGTTTTCTTCGTTTTCAAGTATACAAGCCGCCTACTAGTTTAAAACTTATCTTTTAACGGTACTGTAGAAAGGAAATATAGTAAGTTCGTATATTGGATAAAATATTTGTGTCGGGGCGGAGTCAGAATACGTTTCCCGATTCCGTGTCAGTGACGTAAGAGGCGAATAAATCTGGCGCTGGCAGAGCGCGGAAATGCACGTTATACGTAAGCACTGTTAAATGTTCTGACCGCCTATAGGCAGCAGCGTAAGCGGTAGCAGCGTAGGCGGCAGCAGCGTACGCTGTAGCAGCGTAGGCGGTAACAGCGTAGGCGGTAGCAGCGTAGGCGGCAGCAGCGTACGCTGTAGCGGCGTAGACGGTAGCAGCGTAGGCGGTAGGAACAGCTGTGCTTTGCGACCCTCAACTTGCATGACCAGCGTGGGAAATGTGAGCATAACCCATCCGGGGACGCTCTTATCTAGCGTTAGCCTTCAATAGGTTGATGAACATGATAATGATATTTTTAAATCATGCTTAGAAAAATACGTACATGTAAAATGCATTAACATAATACAGTTTTACGCAGTTTCTGAACTAAGGCGTACTTTTGAGTCGAGTTCAGACATCTCTTATCTAAATATTCTTTCCAAGCAAAACTTTTTTAACCACGACCTCAGGGCGACTCAGATGTCATTTCTGGCTAAAGTAACGTTCTGAGCGCCTTTGTTGTTTTTATTTATATTTGAAACGTTTATGCAGTCTCTATATTTTTATATGTATATAGGTACATAAACTTACATTGTATTTATTTCATTTCGAATGTCAACGCTGCTTTCAACTTTACGAAAATTTGTGATTTAGAAAACTATTACGCTCGTCTTGATTTATCTTGGAATTATGTTATAAAAGAAACTGGTCGCCGTATTAAATTATTCAAAATGGCCACAAATACAGATACCGAGTCACTACTTAAATAGACAATCTAAATAAGAAAAATCTAATAGTATCCCACCTGGGGCTCCTCGATCAGCTGTAGCGTTTATGTAGATATAAAAGTAAATATTTGCTTTCTTATTCATCGGAATGTAACTATGCATAGCTTCGTATATGGATATATGCTGAAATACATTCCTTAAGCCTTGTCGAATACCTCAGTAGACGTTCGTAGTTATATTATGGATTCAGACGCTTGAACCTCATACTGGTATGCGCATGAATATACATTATCTACTCGCACGGAGCGCTCATGGCTATGCGGCAGTGGCTGATCGATAATGAAAGGCGAGATAAGTAAAGATGGTACCGGTACTAGTACTAGTAGCTTGTGGTTCACATTTTCGTCTCCCTTTCCGAAGGTCCTGATATTCTAATTGTTGGAAAGCATATCTTATGACGGTGGTGTAACATATCTTATGACGACGAGTTCTTATGACGATCGCAGCCTGCGCTTTGCGACCTGGCTTTCGGCGTACGATAAATACCGGCCGGTAGATAAATTAGGCCAAGATATGGGACGTTTAATTTAGTGTGCGGCAAATCAAGAGTACGGTTAGAGCCGTATGAGAGAAATTTAACCACAGGACGCACATTATGGCTTATTTCAATGTGCAAATTCTCAAAAGGTGTGGTAATAATTTTCATTCAGCCATCATTGGAGACAGATTTTTTTAATGTTACCTCTTTGTAGTTGATCGAAAATTAAGTTGTACTTCTTTAATGTAATTTACGGCCTATTTAGTTACCAAAGATGGTTGTTTAAACAAAAAGAAAATCCATCTATCAACATAAAATCGAGGCATATTGTGTTTCGAAATAAAGGAGTATTCATAATAATTGATTACATATGATAAATTAATTACAATGCATTACAATGGCGTTTAGTGACATGATCACTATGTTAACTTATTCTGTTTGCAGGGCACACTATAAAAGTGAGATAATTTCGCTCAGCGGCGATTCCACGGTCTTTAATATTTGCAAACGAAATGACCTTTGCACGTGGCGTCATGCCAAACCACTTAAATATTCAATGTGACCAATTTGGAATTCAACTGTGAATTGAATTTTGAATTTAGCTCGTTGAATTCACACCACCCTGCAGCTGTAAATGTTCATACATTATTGGAATGTAAACGTAAATAGTACTCTGTTCAAATGGTCTTCGTAACATACCACGTCCTGGCGACTGGCGCGTGACACACGTAGATGTACCTCTGGACAGCGAGCGCCAGCGTCAGCCAGATACTCGCCGTATGGAACATAGCCGGAATGACCTGAGAACAAGAGGAATGCGTTGTTTGACAATGATAAAAGCACGGCAAAAGCGATTGTATTACATTTATTAGTTCGAGGGCAATAATATAATGGCCAAACGTAATGATTAGTATATTGTAATGTTTTCTTTCTGCAATCCTATAACAAATTATTCTTGATAAACTAATAGTCTTATTAACAACTCAAACTAACGGAACTAATGAGCACTGGCAAACCTATTCGTTGTTTCTATATTCTTTTCTATTTTATAAGTTCCTTTTGACGTTTCACGGGGATACAATAGTATCATATGTGACCAGTGCTGCTAATAAGCAGCACTGGTCACATATGACTGATGTACGGTCGTGTTTATTTTCTACATATTTAATAATCCTATTAGTCACAACCACAATTTTATTAGGGCAGATTATAGTCAATAAATGCGTTTATAAAATATAATTATGCGCTAAGTGTAGTTTCCACCATAATAATGTTTCTGACTATTTGATAAGCGCTATCACAATTGCTAATTAATGAACTGGATTAAAAAAGTTTATAAAATGCAAAATCTCCGTTTTAATCAATATAACAGTATAATAAGACCAATACCTATACATATATATTTTGAATTCTTTATACATATTACCAAAGTAATACATAGTACCAAAGATGATGACATTGCAACTATTTGTTTGGTTTTCTGTACACGTTTCGCAATTGTTTTCTGTATAACAATTTCCTAACAATAATATTGTATTTTTTCCTAAATGAAACAACGGACACCTTAAATTTTTGTATAAATATATATTATACAACGAAAACGGGTAAGTTTCAATAAAAATAAGAAATTTACGTGTCATTCGAAATGAAAGACGATGATGGCACCTCACTCACGGTACAATAGAATCATATCCTTGCATACTTTACGGTCGGTGTTCCGAAACAACATTCGTATGGTTGTTTCGGAACACCATCTAAGTGTTCGTTTTGGAAATATTGCGGCCACCCGCCACGCGGCACGGAATGGAACTTTGAAATTGAAATATGTAAAGTGAACGAATTTTAACTTCAACCCGCGGTCCGAAAGTTCATTATGCATTGTGAACTGCTCTTTCTCAAGTGTGCGCACTCGAATTAACTTTATACGGTACATCGTAATATTAGCTTGATATGTACTTATGTGTAAATAGAAATGTCAAAAGCCAAACGTGGGTTTGACAGTACGATGTGTTATTTTTGAAATAGATATTCCCCTATATCTACTTTTGTTTCGTGGCATTTCCTTTAGATTTTATATTTTTTATTTCGTTACATTGCAACAATTCATCAGGTTGATTGAGACAGCCTCTAATTATTTTTTGTATTTGTTTTACTGTATCATACATCAGCTTAACGTAACTTCACGCCTGTAATCCCCGAAGAGGTAGACAGAGGAATGCAGAACACTCTCACCTTTCACCAGTTACGTTTACGTCCCACTATGGAATAGCCTATTCCCATGCATCGGGCACATATCCAGACTCCGAACCACTACCAGAATTCTAATTAGATTTTCTAATAGAAAATTTTCTAA
>DWEI01004241.1:0-11884 GCA_018245875.1 Mysoria ambigua | reverse complement strand
AATGGTCATAAACATATTTTAAGTTTCAATGCTAATACATACACCAATAATAATACATACATACAACTAAATCAAATGAGGACTATGAATGAGAATACTTTTTGAATTGCATAGATTAAATAATTTACAAAAAAAATATGGACCACCAATTTCATAAATATCGATATTTCTAAATTATAATAGCGATATATTATTATCACAGCCCTACTGACGTGTACGTACAGTGTTTTGTGAGCGTGTGTTTAGTCTGTGTGCGTGAGTTGGTTTTCCGATAAAATAAGGTATTTATAATGCTTTATTTCATAAAATACTATTTTCCTCCGCCTGAACTGTATAGTGTGCCAACTTTCACAGTCGTCCGTTCGCGCAGCGTTCGTAAAAAGGGAGCAAAAGATCGACGCTCCACGTATTAATATATATGTAGATTTGCGAAGCGTTTATTGATTGCAAGCGATTGCTGAAGTTAATAAGCGCTAGGTTAACTTTTGAATGGATCACCGCTAGTACCTTGTTTTCATAACCGTTTCCATTTACCGGTAGGCATACTTAACAATTATTTATCAGTGATCATGTTTGAAATTTAGTCTCTTGTTTTCCTCTAAATAAATAATTACTATTAATAACATATAACAAAAATCTTTTCAAAACAAATGTTTCCAAGCACCGGTCCCCGCCTCCCATATTCGCTATAATTCCCTATTACACCTGAGTTCTGGATAGTTTTAACTACATGGCGAGGTGAAGTCGTGGAAACTTTACGAATGAAATTTAACTAGTATCGTTGACTGCACGAAACTTTCATTCATTATATTATAAGTGTAACGACCTGAGAAAGTACGCGGTGAGCCCGAGAGGTTCAGAATTATTTGTTCACATAACAATTTATTTATGGCCTCCAGTTATATACTGTAACACCGACACAAAATTATTTTGATGAATTAAATATTTCAAGTCTTGTTGGAACATGAAGACATTGAGGGGGAATCTCGACAGGTCCGTTAATATATTTGGTACTCGTTGCTCTCTACCAGTCCCATAAAGGACACGTCGTGATGATGCAATAGTAATAAAGTCCTATTGAACAAGAATTCGAAGCAACGTTCTCATATCCACTTGAAGAAACACCACCGCTGCGTCTATTTCTGCTGTATAGCCCCAGTGCTAATAATGTTCGGATCCGGTTAGGCTTATGTGGACGGCATATATAAAATGTTTCGTAGTGATGACGTCATGATACTAGCAATTTAGTTAGCCAGTTACAAAACAATAGCAGACAATGTAAGGGTTAAAAATAGAACTTGCATTCTAATAGTTTAACTTCAGTCTCCACAGTAGGAGTATGAGATTTAGTTTATAGTCCTCCAAGGTCTGTGAACTCAGCTGCAGATACGATCGGCGTGGTAATCTATGACCATAACATTCATATTTCTGATAGTAGATAACAGTGATCGATATCAATGCACTAGATTTAAACTAATCAATAAATCTTGCAGTAATACAGTAAATAACAGACATTAAAATGATTATTGAAACATACGAATACGAATTTGCTTTGCAGGAATATTCGGGTATTTCATAAACGGTGAAATTATTCTTTCCTCGGCTTTATATTATAAACAATATAACATAGCACCACACGTGTGGTACTAACAGTACTGTTATATGAGCTTTGGAATTGGGGTGCAGCCAATTGCCATACTCCGGCCACAAATATAAGTTAAATTAAATATAGTTTTATGTACTTAACTCATTTAGGTAGGTGTGGGAGAATTTTAAAAACCATTGAAGGTTAAAGAAGCTGTAATCTCTCGGCACTCGTTCAAATAAGCTGTTAATGTGAATGTCTGTGGTGTAACTGATAGTTATCATAAAATATTCATTTTGACTTACTGGCGTAATAATTCTATGGAAAATAATCATGAAAAAGAATTCAAAGTGACACAAAGCAGTTATAAAATAAATAATGATAATAAACAATAATTGTCAACAATAATGTGTAAAGTTAGACTTGTATATGACTGCTGTAGTCGTTAACATCAAACGAAATACGTGTCAGTGCATATGACGTCACAACAAAAGACAAAGCGTTCCACGTAATTGTCATCAGTGTTCCCGGATGTAACTAATACGAATGACCGGAGAGGACGTATGTACGTCTAGTATTAAAGTCGGAGCAACATACCTATAAATTTAATTTAAACTCGTGATCCAACGGTGTTCCAAATTCGAATGTACTCGTGTAATTTGAATTTGGAACGTTATTAAGGTTCTTATGTGAATAAGTATTACCTCAATAAATCTTTATTCTGAACTACTGTTTGACCAAAACTACATAACAGTATTTACTAGATATTTTATACAATGGTATTAACTTATTGCATTTACAGTTTGTTTGTTTAACTTTGTCGAATTTCACGTTTCTCCGTATATCATGATCCCCGTATATAATCTCGTTAGTCAGGTCAATACTCTGCCAAACAATATGTTCTCGAATGTTCCTAACTATATAGAAAATGCTTATTGTGGATATTTGATTAATCAATTAATTAATTAATTATTAAGCCGGCTGGACTCACGTATGTTTTTTCGGGATGGCCCGACTTCTGATATTTGAAAATATGACTTGAGCGTACATATCAAGAATGGGCTACATAATTTATATTACAGTGTTAATTTTTATGTATGTTATATTTTATACAGTAAAAATAATTAAATAAATGCGCATATTGGAACCTATTTCTAGCTAGTGCATTATAATACTGCCCTTGTTTTATAATAAAAAAAGTTCTTCTGTTAAAAAACATTGTCTTAAATACTGTTTAAGTGGAACATCAAACTCGTTCACCGCCTGCATCGTTCGTTAAGCACAATTAAAGTTAATTAGTGATTTATTAAGACATCCATTAATACCGGCCGTCTGTTATTCAAATAACTTTATTATGCTCGTGACAGATGTTTTTTTCAGAATGCTCGGTGCTTGTGATGAATATAAACAATATTTTATCACGCCAGGCCCCGTATACAAACTGTGTGCCTGTGTAAAACGCTGATTTTAATGCTAAAATCAATTTCTTCCAGTTTATGTTAAGGCAAAGTAACAAGTAGGTAATAGCTTCAGATAAGAAAGCAAAATAGAAAAACATACATGATTTTAAAAATCATAATACAAAATCATTTTCGCACGAACATGATGTAACATCACGTCTGTAATTCTGCAAGAGGTAGGCAAAAGAGGTACACTCCCATTTTTCACCAGTTACGTTTCCATCCATCCATCCATCCATATCCATGGAATATGGGGGTTAGCCTATTGCCGTACACCAGGCACAAATCGAGACTCTCATCTACTATAAGAAGCTTAATACTAAGTTCTAAATTACATCTACTACTAATTCCACTGCCAAATTCTAAATTAAACGAATATATGAATAATACAGAGTAAACGAACACGATACAAGAAGGTGCCTTTTCGCGCTGCATGATTTAATGCACTGCAGATTACCGCACGCCGTATTAATATTACGTAATGGAAAGGTATGTTAACTCACCGACAGCTCTGCATCATTTCGAACAATACCTATCTCACGTTTCTTCATTGTTTATCCTCGTATGCTAAAGATAACAAGCATTTCAGAATATTCACAGTCACATCAGATTTCAATGTTAATAGCGTTCTGATTTCTGTCGTCAGGTAGACAAAGGAGTGTAATATGTTCGCAAGTATTACAAGTTACATTTACGTTTCACGATGGAATGTGTAGTGAATCTACTGGCATACATCGGGCACAAATAGAGACTCTGCTAAAAATCTATAAGAGCAGCTGCTAAATATCAATAAGAGAAAATCTAAGAAAAATCTAATAGATAATCAACCTGGGAGTTGAATCCAAGATCTTTTGAACAAAAATTAAGCGTGCAACCACTTGATCAACGAAGCAGTTATATGAATAAAATAGATATCTTTATATTTTTATTTTATCGTAACGTTAGGTCACTTACGGGCTAAGCAGAGAAACCGAGAGTCGAGTATCTTTACCTATACAGACATGAAATTTCTTATACTTCATCAGTATCTTGTAGACGAATCACATCTTCCGTCATTTCTTCTTCCTGCATGTATGATTAAATTATTCTAATGCATCGTTTAAACTGGAAATGAGTATAGTATAAAAGATTATCCTTTGAATCATTCAAAGTTGCAACTCAACAGCGTTCATCAAAACTCACATGCTTTGTACGTTTTGTACATTAAGTTCAGTTCGCATACGCAATAATGCACACAGAGCGAACTTCCAGCATTTAGCAGCTTTACAAGCAAAGTTTTGGGTTTCATTAACTATATGAGCTATTTCAGGACGATGTACTGAACTTGTAAATACTTACGTTCTGAATCTAACTGAATCCGTGTAATGAATTCATATTTTAAGATCACATGTTTTAAATCATCGTCATCATCATGATCCCGTATAAGTCAGCTGCTAGATTTTTCCTGCCCTGAGGGCTCTCTGTCCATAATCTCGCTGATGATGCGGTTTGGGGAACGGAGCGCACAACTATTTGCACCGTATACGCTGCTACAATCATTATATGTGACCATTCCTGGTCAGGCTACACCGTATTGTGCTCAGGCAGTACTAAGCTTAGTCGCCTCTTAGCCTGATATTCTGGCATGGGATCGATGGATGTATTCTTCCTTCGCTTCGATGCGGGCAAGTGGGAAATGTTTTAAATGAAACTTGGTTATTGTACATTTGCGAGGCGTGGTACGCGATAACTTTATATTTTTTCAGCACGCAAGAAGACCCGTGTTTGACATAATAATTATATTTTTTGAATGTAGGTATCTAATGCCCCTAAATTATGCGATATTATGTTGTATGCTAAGCGTCTTCGCTCTGAAGTAGCACTTTTCCGAAAGTAAGGCTATAAAATGCAGAAACTATGTACTTATGGCGTATCTTCGAACTTTTGAAGAAATCATCGTTATTTTGCCAAAAATTGCACGATTTTATATCCACTCGAGTGTTAAATAACACCAGACTTATGAGGATTACCTTTGCTGGCTAGTTCTTTTTATAAATTACAGTACTAAAATCGTATTTCTAGCAGTAATACGGCAGAATTTAATAGGCGAAATCTTAATCTGGACTAATATTTAAAATATTCTCTTTAAGAGATGTCTCAAAAATATTTTCATGTTGTTTACAACCATTTTAAATGTATCAAAGCTAAGAAGTGATGATTACTTTATTAAGAATAAAGTTAATTTTATGTATAGAAATGTAGAATTGCCACCTATTTCCTTCTCTGCTTTTAAAGAAATATAATAAATACGTGATTATTATATTTCTTATATATTTTGTTCGAGGTCAAGTTGAAAAATTTAATAAGAAGCGAATAAAAAAATAACGAACAGAGACAAAAGAAACTTCTAACAAATCTTCTCTTTGTTTCAGATAAAAGTCGCTCCGATGTGAAAGGAAATAAAGATGGATTTTAAGTATTTGATCCTAATGATTGCCTTCGCTACAGTGGAAATAAAGTTGACGGAGAGTCGCCAAAATGACAAACGCCGTTGGAAGACAGATAAATCTCCTTATTCGCATTACGTCAACATATGCGATATACAAGATAGAGTATCCAAAGTACATTGCTATTGTGAAAGTATAAAAATAAAAACCGCAACAAAAGCAGATTGCTGGGTTTTCAACGGTGGTATTGCTGAAGATGATCCGTTTTGGTCCAATTTTTATTCTCAACCTAAAATCGAAAGACTAAGTTTTAATGTTAGAGCAGATGGTGGTCTCACATATATTCCAGCAAAAGTCATTGTAAGACTTGATCGATTGCAGTACCTGAATATACAATACGCAAATATCAATAGCATACCATCGTTTGCTTTCACAAACTCAACGACGTTAAGAGAAATAACATTACAAAAAAATAGGATTGCGAAACTCGAAAGGATGTCGTTTGCTCATCTAATAATGCTTTCGAATGTAAGTTTGGTCGAGAACCAGATTTCGGAATTAATGCGCGATGTTTTCTACGTCTTGCCAAATCTGCAGAGGTTGCATTTATCGAAGAATATAATAAGCGTCATCCACGACGGTTGTTTCAAACACTTGAGCAACTTGATAAAACTGGATCTAAACAGTAATTTGCTAACAGTTGTTATCCGAGAGAACTTCCAAGGTTTGTCCAATCTGATTACGTTGGACATGAGAAACAACAAATTGATGATGATAGGCGACCTGGCATTCGCCGAACTTTGGAGCCTACAAGAACTTTACCTGGACGGCAACGAAATAGAATTTATATCGGAACGAGGTTTCGGCGGGTTAACTCAGCTAAAGAAACTTTCTTTAGCCGATAATAAGTTGGCAACGTTAGATGACGGCGTGTTGGATGATATACAAAAGTTGAACGTTTTAGATTTGAGAAACAATAACTTGGAGACAATGAAACAAGAGACATTAAGGAATGTTATGGAGAACATGAAATCGAATTATGCATTAATCTCTCTTGATGGTAAGTTAAAGATTACTCAAGAGGTTACGTTATTTTCCACGTATCTAAAACTATGTTGTGAGGATTGGGTAATAAAAATGAGGCAATTAAGTTCAGGGAACTTTAAAACTCTATGTTGGGTAGTTTTAACATAGTTATTAAGATTACTTTGAGTTCAATCCAGACATACTTGATTTAGGATTCTACAGTGTATATATATGCCCAGTGTGAGGATTATCGGCATAACCTATGACAAACAGTTCACTACAATAGGTTAATGATGATGATACAGAGTAAAATACGAGAATAAAGTGGGTCAGACGCGTGAAATAAATAATAGTTTTAGCAAAACTGTTTAGCATTTGCTGCCGTTTAATTTGGATTTTTATTCATAGCTGCATGTTACTCCCAACCAAGTAATGCATAATTTAAAAGCACCATTACCCTGTCATTGATGGATAAGGCACCTGCTTAGAATAAAAATGTATTAGGGGAGGTCAGTGGGTCAATACCACCGTGAAGTCACGCCCCCGTCATTTTATGGAATTTGGCAGGATTACAGCAAAAAAAAACTGAATGCTTCGCTAATCCCCTCAATGTTATTAAGACGTTTGAGAAGCTTATTAAACCAAAGAGACATGTTGGATTAGTTACTAGATTAATTATGCATATTTTTAGAGACTATTTATGTAAGGATTATAAATACAAACAGCGGTTACAATTTTTTTTTTATTTTTTGCTATATTAGATACTTAGTTAAAGTGATGAATGTATTTAAGATATTTGCGATTCGATCGGCACATCACTTCGAATGGTACCAGTGGTTGAACACTGCAGCTTCAAATCCTGACCAGGCAGTAATTAAAATGAATTGGATGAAATTAAAAGTAAACTTTATATTTTAATAGGCACATTCCTATAATCCATCGATGCATAGGAAAGCGTTGATAATTGACTTTAAATTTACTTACAGTCGTATACTTTATCGAGGTTTATCGTAAAGCACTCATAACCTTCATAACCTTCTCAAATTGTTTTCAAATGATGCTTGGAGGTTGCCTGGAAGAAGTCGCTACTTAAACGAGAAGGTCGGCCATTGCACATAACTTTTCTTACCTGTTCTTTTCTTTTATATAAAGCGTTAGTACACATATTTAATTGTATTGTAAGTATAGTTTTATCTATTTAACAACAAGTGACAATTGGGCCTCGTTTGGCATGTTGGTTGCAAGCGGGTCTGTCTTCTACATTACGAAAAACATAACATTAGGTCTGTAATCCCCGAAGAGTTAGGAAGATGTGGTTAATCAGCTACAGTGGTTAATCAAGTGTGGTTAATCAGATACAGCGCCAAATATCTAAACTTGGAGCCGTAATTAGATCTAAGTTACAAAACTCCTATAGTGCCCGAAACAGAATTTGCACCCAGGAGCTTACGATCGGTAGTCGCGATTGCAACCAACACCAACGAGGCAATCAGTTCTTTGTTACATTATATAATGCATTGTTCATTTCCATACCGAATCTAATTTCAATTCGCACTTAAATAACCCATTGAATTAAACGACACAAACTGAGGTTGCTGCAATTGATTGAAATGTATTAGTAATTAATTTCTTAATAATAGGTATTAGTTTCTAATTTGGTTATGTTACCCACAATTTAATCTGCATCCAACAATATTTACCTTTGTTGCTTAGGTGCTACGGTTGAGAATCATTTTAGCAATATGTGAACGAGCTATTTTAAATCAGGGTCTCGCCGGCTGGGTTCGCTCTGTATTTCTATTGATAAACAAAACAAGTGGGTGTTTCATATTAAAATAATTCTTCCATTATGTTTTCATATATTCACACTTGGAGGGTACTGTTTTTAAAAGGAACAAAGTAATATGAAACGAATCAGCGTGTGGTTTCGTCGGAACAAACGGTTGAGTTCATCGAACAATTTTGTGTTTTATTACAATGCTATAAAACGGCGTTAATTATATTAGAATGTTTTAGATTGAAGTCGCTAGAATGTTTTAGAATAACTGGAAATAATCTGGTACATAATGAACCAGGGGTTCAAACGTTTGAGGGGTCTGTTCTCACCCGAGACAAATATTTGCATGACGAGTAAGAATAATAATTTTATTCGTAAAATTATTTCAATACGTGTGTATATAAAAATATATACATGTATTTATTTATCAGGTGTCTGGTAACAATAATCACTAACCTAAAGTAAAAGATAACTGTCGTAATGTGGGAATGCTGCACTCTAACTACCATTCGTGGAAATTAAAGGCGTGATGTTGTGTTATGAATGATTTACAGGATATATACGTAATGTTTAATTAAACTGAGGCCATACCACCATGAATGGAATGCGTGTATTACATAAAACATAGTGTATTCGTGCGGTATTTTAATGGACACTATAGTTCGCAATGAGAGATATTATATTCCCCGCAAAATTACTCTCCCCTATATCCATTGAAATAATGATCCCGTTTAGTACAGTGTTTATTCACGTTTGTACACTACATGATTATATGAATACGTCGTAAAGATGTCTGCAATGTAATTCAAAATGTTATAATTAACGAACATAAAAAAAATTGTAAAGGATTTATGAATATGTTATAAACTGCTGCTGTTCGCGACTCACTAAGGAGACTAGCTTAGACGTTAAGTATGAACGACCGCCACAGGTTACAGAGCGCATTGTGGTTAGGTTGAATTTTTAACCGCATAATACTATCGCTAGGTTACATTTTGCTTCAGTTGCTGAAGCCAATGGCTTCCAGCAGTAGTGGTTAAATATCATTCCTGTAAATATAACGTTTTGAGACTAGTTTCGATTGATAAATTCCATTACTCGGCTGCAGGAATAAATATTTCACGCCTGTTCCACATGTGTAATGATGCAACCGGAAACTATTTAACATTAAGCTAGAACACACTGTGTTCTATAATTTCAAACGAAACAATGAAACGTGATATTTTGTTGAAGTAATGATGCTGATGCTAGGTAAGGATGTCTCTTAAAATCTGCAAAAAATCTTGTCCTTACTGATTTATGTATGTACAGCATGGCGAAGCTTCCTGTGAGCTTCAGTTAATCACGGAAGTAAGTCTATATCCAACAAATAACCATAAAGATTAAATATATTTGTTAAAATTCGGGGAATACGACGAGTAACTATATATTTAAAAATGATTTCATTCGCAATATTTAAAACAAATCAATGCTTTGAAATGTACAATCAAAAATATTTAAAAAATTAAGTATATGCAGTGCAAGTATATACAATACGAAACGTAACTTCACGCCTGTAATCCCCGAAGGGGTAGGCAGAGCATTGCAGAACATTCCCACGATTCACCGGTTACGTTTACATCCCCCTATGTAATAGGTGGTGAGGTGAGCCTATTGTCATGTATCGGCATCCAAACTCCGAACCACTACTAGAAAATCTAAATTAGAAAATTTTATATACAATACGAGTATATACAATACCAGAATATTATATAAAAATTGTTTTTTGTTACATTCAAAGTTTTAAAGAAATCATGGAACTTTTTATTCTTTCAAAAAATTCTACGGTGAGAATGTAATCCAATCTCAGTTGCAGTCAGTTAATTTTAGACACTCCACAAAATCGGCTTCGCTATTCGTGGAATGGAATTAAATTTCGCCCGGACAAAGTGTCTATTCCACATAAAAAAATACATTTCAGAATATCTTTCCAAGTTCTATTACTTTAACCATATAAAAAAATTACACCGTAGGTGGTCTAGGCGAACTTCAGTATAAAATGATTGTATAAAAATTACAATTTCGCTGCAAGCAATTTATGGAATACCTTTTAATCCGCTATACATCGAGCGTAACATTCACAAAATGTGTCCTCGATGTGATCGACGACTGTTTTTGGTGGAAAAGATTGTCTAAAACATAGCAAACATGTATCATATCGACATTGTGCATTATTATGGAAAAATGTTAATATATATTAAACTAGTTCCTTTTTCACAGGTAACAGATTGACTTGCGACTGCCGTCTCTCGTGGCTGCACAAACTGCGCAACGAAACTCGAAGCAAACGAATACGAGCTTCTCTTGATAGACTTAACTGCATTATGGATACCAAACTTCAATCTTATTTGGTCAATATCAAAGTCCAAAAAAACAATGACCAGTCCCTTAAAAGCGGCACTCATAAAAAAGATGATAAGAATTATGATGAAGCTGAAGATGACTTTGAGGATGATAATACGTACGATGATACTATGCAGGATCAAGAAAACGATTTGGACGGATCTAAAGTAGAGTATAAGAGGAAGCTTCTAGAAATTCCCACCGAAATGTTGCCTTGTCCGAGTAAATTGAGTTATGAAGCTTCTTACTCCCCTCCTACCCAAGATGAAGTGAAATACTACAAGGCATCTTCAAGTCAAAAATACGTTCCAAATATAGTACTCTTATTAACAATTTTAGTTTCCACCAAGGTTTTTTACGCATAATAATAAATGTTAAATCATAAAAGAACTTTGATGGCACCCGATTTTAAAATTGAAACTGAAATGTCATTCATTAACCTTCTCATTACCTACATTGTTACTTGAGATCCCTTCATAATAGCTTTTGTTGTAAAAAGTCTTATAATCAAAACGTAACGTTTTTATTATAAGATTTTTTATAATCAATTACGATATAACTTCATTTTAATGTAATTAAGTCCTTTTACGAGTTGTAAGTTTGTGTAAAATTTTATCAGGGTCTTCATAGTAGTTTTCTATAAAGCTTTTTAAATTTCCTGTTGCAATAGTCAATTTGTTGCAATAGTAACTTGTAATTGAATAAAAATATTAGTCTACTATAGATCTGGGACCCAAAGTTGTGAACATTTTCATTAATCTTCTAGTAAATCTGACACATTGTGTGTAGTTAAAATTAAACCGTTTCAAAATAGATGTTGTAATTTAGAATTAATACACAACATTAACACTTATAAATGTATATACTTGGATTTAGCAGCATTATATCAAATGTTAAGAGATCTTATTAAGCGTAACAATTTTACTGAGAGAAGCAATTTTCACATAGCAGCACCTATTTTCGCGATGTAATCTTTTAACTTAACGTGCATGAGAGTTAATGTGCAATGTTTTTTTCATTTAGTATAAATGTAAATAAAGAAGATGTAATATAATCAACATTTAGAACATCAATGTTGGACCGAAGACTGTATAGAATAGTTTTATGTTTTTATTTTAGTTTCTTTATTAATTGCGTTATTAGTGTCAGAAGTGAAAATACCAAAGATAAGTTCGTGATTGTATACCATCGTCTTTAGTTATAGTGCTTTGAACTAATTTTCGTTAAT
>DWEI01004240.1:0-11886 GCA_018245875.1 Mysoria ambigua | reverse complement strand
GTGTGTGTGTGTGTGTGTGTGTGTGTGTGTGTGTGTGTGTGTGTGTGTGTGTGTGTGTGTGTGTGTGTGTGTATAAATATGAGTTTAAATATTGTACCCTTGAAGCAGTGTCTCAATTTCCTCATAAGTAAGTGGTTGTAAATATCTTATTAATTGTTTTTTACATTCGTAGTGTGTCATTTTGTAGATATAAATTTTCTTGTTAATTTTATTATATATCTGAGCTGCTCGTCTATCATAGTGATTGTTGGCAAATGCAGTTTTTATTTTAATTAATCATGTTTTATATAACTGTATCCATAAGAGTTTCAATGTAAAATCAACATAATTAATTGGATTTAGGCATTTGTTTTTTAAGCATATGCTAATTATATGGCGAAGCAGCACATGAATGAATCGTTAGTTGTACGTTGATGTTCCAGGAGCCTGGCGGTCGCGATGCGGAATGGCGGTACAAATAACGCACTTAGCGCGTCGACCGATCTAGCGGCTGCGCGCGGACGCACCGCTCCGGCGACCACGAACGCTCGCGTCGCGATCACAGGTCGTCATCAGTGTATGGTTTTACGACGCACTCACAAAATCGCCACGCAGTCTTGGCACAGATATTACTTGTAACGTGAAGTGACCACTGTGAGTGTTGACGGCAGAGCCGGAAGTGACACGCCTAAGCGGACGTAATACGATCAAATAAGACCCCACTCAAAAAACGACCAGATTAACAGTTCCTTTAATACACAGCAATAACTGTATAACGACTGTAATGAATGTACAATAGGCGAAAATAGTTCGCCAGCATCGTGGCAAAAACATATCGTTTGGTCTCTGTCTCACCTTTTGCGAAATGGAAGTGACATATGTATGAAACATATGAATATGTTTATGAAACATATGTATGAAACATATGAATATGTATGAAACAACTGTCGATTGATCGGAATCAAGTTTCGATTATTTATTCATACACACTATATACACCATACATTACAATGTAAGTATGTATATTTGGTGTTCCGTTAACAGTAGCAGAAATGCCTGTACCTACTAAACCCAGTCCGGAGTTACAATGGCTTATTAGTGTTACGCGTAAATTCATCGTATACAAATATCGAGGCGGGGCAAATTGCTCCAGGACATAATGCCTCTTGATGGCTTAGAACATTAGCCACGATCATTGAAGCGCCTAAATTAAATTAGACGCCGAGATCGGCTCGCTGTGCGCCGGCGGAGACGACGCCCGAGTTTCGTCGCGCTCCGTCGGGCAAGAGTCTCAGCGGACAGTATCCTCGAGCTCGGTGTGCGAGCGATGGCCACACTCGCGCCTATTGTTCCACCACGAGCGTTGCCCCTCAGTACAAGCACGATTATCGTCAACTATTCATAGCTAACAAACGTGTCGTTATGGTCTGTCATAGAAGCTTATAATATACCTACCTATACGTAAGCACAATGGAACAGCTTCATGACATTCGATGATCTAATCGTTCATGCTTGTATAATATGTCTATAAAATTTTGGAGATTATCATTAATGTCTTTTTTAAAGCTGTATATGAGAATGGGAGAGGAGATGAGTTTTTAGTTGAAAGTTCAGGAACTTCCTATGCAAGTTTGGGCTATCGAGAACTAGAAGATCCATCTGCTTTGCTCAGAAGTGCTTGTATTGGTACTATTCATAACTGTACTACTGGGTCAAAACTCGTTTGTACAAGTCCGTAAAGAACTTTGTTTGTTTTGTTTGTACAAGTCCATAAGTCACTTTTAGAATGCAAATATTATTTGTATTCATATTTTTATTTCGGCATATTTGCTTATAGCCCGATAATTCGGGGTGCGTCAAACTAAAGACGGCGGTTGTTAATGCCCAAGCAACATGAAATGAATCGCTGAAGCGGGATAATGTTAACATGTCATTATTTTGCATTGTCGCATTTGTCGTACTGGCGTTTCCTTCGATAAGGTCCATAAATGTGTGATACGATACGTGTGCCGGTTGGAAGTGCGCTGACGTCACATTTAAAACGAGCGATGATATCACGGCGCCGGTAATCGCGCCCCGCTGTAATAAAAACTTGTTATTCGACATAAGCACGGGGTCACTCGGGTTTGCGGGCGGGAACTTTGAACACAACGAAATGTCAACAATAATAATGTAGCCCATTTAAAAAAAACAATTATTACTAATTATATTAATGAGATAATCATTAATAGAGAGACCTATGTATAGACGAATGCGATTGAAGAGCCGATATAGTCCAATATTTTAACATAAAATATACTTTATATATTATACCGATTGATACCAACGGAGACGTGTGAACTACTTTATTTTCATAAATAAAACGTGAACAATGGCCAGGAATACAATGTATGATCATATAAGAAAGGATATAAGAAGAATAAGAAAAACAATATTAGATCGAAACTCAACGAACATAAAAAAATCCTGGTAATCGAATGTAGTCGGGTAATTGACGGCTGATCAGTTCAAAATTCTGCTGTGAAGTGTTAAAATAAAACAATGGCTTGCATTGGATAATGCATTAAGGAAGCGTTAACATTACGAACACATCGAGCAACAATGAGGAGGGAAAACAACATCGTGTAAGATTAATTGAAACGAGTTTGCAGTGTCAGAGAGTAATACGATAAGAGCCTTTAAGTTTTCCTGGTTAGATGTATGACCGGATTATTGCACGCGGCCAGATACCTAGTAACCGCTTACATAAGAATAATAATAATGATAACAATAATACCATTCGAATAGTAAAGTGGATTTAATACTGTAGTTGAGATAGTAATTACATACATACACGTGTGATTGTTAGAGCAAATCGAAAGCTTTAGTTGAAACGTTAAATTGACTTTACGTAATACGAACAATTCATCCCATGCGATTGATTGCTCGGTTGTTATAAAACGTGATGATTCATTCCGGATGTTTTTTCAGGTTAGGCACAATGTAGGGCAGCGTAAGACAGGTAGAGGAGGCGTGATGCTTTTTATCTCATGTAACGGGGACGCAAAGCCTTTATCGACTTGAACAAATATTAGTTCATTGTTACGCGTAGAAAAACTGTGTTAGCTACATTTAGGCTCACTTTAAAACGTATCGATTTAAAAATATATTACTGTAAACCTTGTACATATTGCTGCAAATGTTTAACATAGCAAACTACATTACATAACGGAATGTTCTGGAACAACGCGGATAAAGCGATTGAATGCATGGATAAAATCAGTGTGTATTTTTGCAATATCCACTCATAAATTATTCATATATATCTTTATAATGTTATATCGACAGTACAATTATCTTTCACAAATAGCATATATTGAACATTAACAACCTAGTTTTGTAGTCATATGATTTAAGGCATGTCAACCATGATATATACCAATAGGCATGATGCAAGCAGGTATATTCGGTCGCGGGACAAAAAGCGCTTCCGCGCGCCAACCGACTGTGATCGATGCTGCGGAGATACGTATCGCGGCGACACTGGTTCTATTAAGGTCGAAGCAGCAGTGACAGTGTATGTAGTGCAGTGGGTGGCAAAAGGCCGCACGCCACGAGAGGAAGGACAGCCCGTTGGACGTTTGCGCAACAGCCGAGCCCGAGCGTATTGTTCGGCGCGCTGGTTGCCGGATTACTCATTTTGCCGCGCTCCACATTCGCAATGACCAATAATAGCTTGGCGGCATTAGTTCTAGTTCTCGTTGCCTATAATTTTCACGCCGCTCAAAGGGCCCCGGCCGGCTAGCGGGCGCTCATTACGTCGATGTATCATTAGTAGTCGTGTGAACTGTAAATACGATAATAAATTTTTTTATGTTATGCTTTGCATGACAACACATAGATGATGGGCTTGTAACATGGATTAGTCATGAAATAAAGATAAAACAGATATACAATGGGAACGTCGATGGATGGAGGTGACGAGGGAAACCAAGATTGACTCTACCTTGACAAAGTATTGGCTAATGGCTGAAATCTACCGATTTCCTAATGTGATCTAGAGTGATGAAATAATTATAATAATATTCGTATTGCACTACATAATGCTAGGCTCGATAGTGACATGGTACTCGAAGTGGAGGCATTGCACTGCCGTCTGTCGAGCTTGGAGCCAGTTGGGCCGCATACGGGATATTCTCGTTTTGAAAGCCTTTACAAAGTTGTCCGTATCGAAGAAGCTACGATGGCGAATCGAGTTTCTATTGAGATGGGTGTGCGAACGTTCGCGAGGCAACCCGTTGACACTTCCATCTCTAGATCTATCGAGTAGTAATTTGAAATCTAATTTAACCGAGAAGTATTACCGTCTGGTCCTTTCCTAGCATAGACAAAGATTAACAGCATTGTGGCACAATTAGCCGATTGGAATAAACTTACAAGTATTTTTTTGCATTTCGCTAAGGCGTATGTAGTTTGGCAATCCTAATCAATCAGTCAATTCTCCTTAATCAGTGTGGCATAATATAGATTTAATTTTTCAAATTGGAAAGGATACCTTCACCTGAAAGTAAAACTTTAGAAGTATTTTATTGACGATAATAAATCCGATTATATAGACTATAAAAACGGAAGCATAATTATATTAAGTGCAAAGAAATCAACGGAATATAGTCGCAGCCGCTCGAGTCGATCGTGGCGACATCAGCGGTCGACACACGATATGAATACAGAGCCCGGACTCTTACAGGTTGCCATCAATCAAAATGATAGCGCGCGCAGTTAGCATTTGACACGCAACAGGCGCGCGTACCGGGCCGATGCTAAATGGACATTCGTTTTGCAATTCCGACGGCGCTAACTACGAGCGCGTGCGCCGGCGCCGACGGCGGCCGGCAGGTGGTAGGCAGGTAGCCGCTGTTATTATTTAATACCTACCTCGTGTTTTGATTACGTAAACCGGCGGTACGGTTCGATTATCCCACGTTACACATTCAATATTAACATTATATATGTACATGCGTATATACGTAGTAAGTAATCAATGTGTGTATGTTACGAAATTGCCATCCGTGCAATGGCCGTGTTGATCGAACGTGTATTATGTATATATTTTTATTGATTCTTACATATCTAGTAAAGAAAGTTTTTAAAAAACTAGGAGGAAAATAATTCGACACCAACACTGTTACTAAACCTTAAGCTAATCGGACAAAATCGAAGACACAGAACCTGAAGACATAGTGGGCTTTAAAAGAAAGATGTGTCATTCTCTTTCCTCGTGAAAAATAAAAGTATTTCATTGAAAGAAAAAAAATTAAAGCAACCTAAACGAAAAACTTTGTGCGTCACGAATTAAGTTCAACCTGGCTAGTGGACAGTCGCGAGTCACAATACAGGAATTGGCCACAAACACCCATGGACACGAGGAAGGCACCAGCGGTTACCGATGCACTGTCGATGACTAGACATTTAACATTTTTTTTTCATCCACACCTCGACCATTTATATGCAACATGCATTTACAACAAGCATGTAGAATTTCAAGTGGAAAAGGTCAGGAACGTCATCATTAACATTTACGACTAATGCTCCCCTGTCATGGTGATTACGTGCGCCTTCATACATACACACATACACCCCACCCAGCAAAGTGGAACACAATCTTGGCACGGCCCGTACGCAACGCACGGTGCAAATAGAAATTTTAATGGAGCTTTCACTATTATCTCGTAACTTCTGGTCAACAACGGCAACACCTGCGCCATGTATCTCGGCGTTGCGTTAGCAGGGAGAAGCTTGTGTGCGCGGCGGCGCGCGGCCGGCGTGCGGTGACGGCGGGCGGACCGTGCACCGCAGATACGTTTCGGTGATGCTATCGTCGTTGTTGCAACTTGAAGGCTTCCCGTTCTCTCTCTATGTCATTCACGATTTGATAGCATTTAAATATTGATGGGTGTCGAAAGTTTTAGTTTTTATGGGAGTGCCTGGGATAATTTGATAATAAATGTAAAATCACGACTATGATCCCTGGAGAGGTAGGCATTGCAATGTAGAATACTCTCATCGCACGTCTCACCGGTTACGTTTACGTCCCATTATGGAATAGGTGGTGAGCCTGTTGCCGTGCATCGGAAACATTTCCAGATTTCGAGGCACCATTAGATAATTTAAATTAGATAAAGTTTTGCAGTGGCCGACCGACGCCGCACAGTCGTTTCCTAATGTCTAATATTATACAGTTGTCATGATAAAAATATGGAACATTCAATATGCTCGTGTTTCATGCATCGTACGAATTCGTAATTCCATTCATTACAATTGCCGCTATCGAGTCCTAATTAGAAAATTCCACGAAGTTATAATAATTATTAAATTTGACATCGAACAACAGCGGCAGTGTCATTCATTCATTAGAATATCAAACTACTGCAAATGATCAATTGTTACATGCAGCTTCCGTGTTCATGAACGATTTAAACCAGACTGCGAGCATAGATGTATACAAATACGATACAAATATGAAATTATTGAATTATTAAAAATTATATCAATACAACATATAGTCATATTATAAGACACAAAATAACTAGATCCTTATAAATAAGCTCAATTATTAAGAAAGTTTAAATATATTTCAATGGACTTAATGAGATATAAGTATAAGGCAGGAAATCAAGGTGTCGGAAGACGACAGACACGCTTGATAAGTTCTAATATCTAATTATGTAGATCGGTAACGGTTATAAATGAGCTTTAAAAGATTTCTAGTGACTCTCTGGGCAGGAAACGCGACCGAAACGGCTGCACAAATCCGTCGACGTGTCTATTAAAGTCAGTTCGTGTGTTGAATAGATATAAAATATTAGTTTGCTGTGTAATCGGTTCTGTTGCGCGTGTTTCAAGGCGGCCGAGTTTCGGCGAAAATAGTTGCCGAGGTGGAGGAAAAAAGTTTGACTTCCATTGGTTTCGGGAAAGATCGATGTTTATATGATTCCAGATAATCTCCAGGCTACCAGGAAAGTTTAGTAAACGCTGGCAACGGAAACGGATGTCTCACCAATATCCCACACTGTACACACAATAAAGTTTTTTTACTTTACCTATAGTTGCTAACAACAATTTATGTTTTTTTGTCATTAGACTCCTTCGTAAGTATGGAGCGAGCTATGCTCGGAGTTTTTCTGAAGGATAGGGTCAGGAATGAAACTATCCGACAGAGAACTAAGGTCACTGATATAGCTCAAAGGATTAGCTCGTTGAAGTGGCAATGGGCGAGTTCTGGAGTGGAGACCGCCGCTCTGCTGACATAGTGTAGGACGCCCTTGGGCTAGGTGGAATGAGGATCTGCGAAAGGCTGCAGACAGGAGCTGGATGCGGCAAGCCGAGGACAGGCCGCAATGCCGCTCTTTGGGGGAGGCCTATGTCCAGCAGTGTACTAAGATAGGCCGTTGATGTTGCTTTGTTGTAAGAAAATTTATACGTTATGATTTTAACGTCTATTTTGACGTTGACATTTCTGAATCCAACTACAAATACCTATAGGTGTGCGTCATTTTACGTTCACAAACAATAAAGTAATTGACATTATGAGTATCTCACTGCTTTGTTCCCAGCGTCGAATAACAATGGAGCGATAAACACAACGTTATGTACTTTAACAAAATCGTGTACACCGGAGAGGGAGTGCAAGTGGATCAGCGGACGAGGATGTGTCATATAGTCACAGAGTGAGTCCCTCTGGTAGTGGTGTGAGTGGTTAGAAAAACAAGTAGCTGTCTGCAACCTGCTTGTAGACCTATTGTAAGATGAGTTGATTTTTTCAGTTCAATTATAGAATTCATGATGCAAGAAAATAAATTACAAAAGTATGACATAAGTCCAGACATTTAAAAAAATATAACAAAAAAACTAAATATTTTTCTTTCGCTCTGTACGACTTCCAATTCGGTGTGGTCGACCTATTGCGATGACCTATTTTATTCTCATTATCGCGTACCGTTTTCACTTTCTCGTTACTTTTTAATGAGTTTCAATACTGATAACAAAGCAAACGGCGGAACGTTTGAATGTTTTTCTGACTTAAAATTTAAGTTTCAAGAATTGTGGCACAATAACAGAAATAGAATAAATAAGACAGAATCACTCATAAGATATACTCTATACATACGGTGAGAAGAGATCGAAGACCCGGTTCCTATTCTGTAACGGAAATGATGATGTTCTTTGATCTTCAATAGCAAAAGTGATGTTCGTTAACTGCTGTCCCTTTAAGTAACTTAGTTTTCTGCTTTCTGCTACACCACAATTAACATGATCCGTAAGATAACTTCAACTCGATGATATTATTACACTATGCCGTTCGACGCAAGTCTCACACGAGTCACCGCGTGTGTCTTGCGTCATAAGACCTATAAGAAATTATCACTTGTGCTTAATTAAGAAAAATATTAGAGCGAGCATTGTTGCATACATTGTTCCAATAATAGTTATCATTATTATTTTTTCCATTTATTCGTTTCGTTTGTTTCGTCTAACATAAGCCGCTTCATCTCAACAACAATTATTAAATTTTATTTCATCATGGAGTGAATGTAGGTACTTTGCATCTCGTTCGCAACACAAATCGCGCAACAAAACAAATTGAAATTATCATTACTCGATTCGCCTTAATCTCCGCGTAATAAATGTAATGTTGTAACGTTTGCACTGTCGCGGCCCAATTGACGTTCGCCGCATCTATCGGCGTCGTCCTATGTCATTGTTACGAATGAGCTTCGCTGCGGCCGATGTCCGCGCAGTGCTCCACTACCTACCTATCTATTGCAGAATCGAAGCGCTCCGAGACGCGGACGACGAAAGTGTTGGGTGAATACAATCTTAGTACTAATATTTTTAATTAGTTTATAAGCCGTTATTGATGAATTCTTATGGTGATGTTACGGACGTGTGGAATTGTTCCAAAGTACTAAAAAAAGTTTAATCAAGTAAATAAGGCCGCAAAGGCGCAAAGCGCTATTGTACGTGACCGCCGCCGCCCTTGGCATCTGTAATCAAGCCTAAGCCTGCGAGAGTAGGGCTGTAGGTGGCAGGTCGTCTAGTGGCAGTTGTTAACAATTAACCAGATAGACTTTGTCTATATTTTAACCGTGATAAGCCATAAAACAATATTTCTTTGGCGATGTCGAGCAAATTTAACAATATATTTTAAACGGTACGATCAATACATATATATATAAATGAAGTAAATGCTTAACATAATTCTTTTTTTTATTTTCATAGTGCGCTATTTTACGACCTCATCATAAATACACAAACGATATATAAAATTACAAGTTATTATGAAACAATAACGATGCTATTTAATTACAATGAGAACAACACAATAAATTTATATATGAACTAAATATGTCCGTACGTATGAATGTCGGTACGTACAACCAAGCGTGGAATTTAGTTTAACTTGGACAGTTCAACCGATACAATTTATTGTTGCGATAAATTATATAATTTTGAAAAACCACCTGCCATCAACTTGCTCCGCGTAATACGCGTATAACGGATTAAGATGTGATCCATTGGCGAATTCAATTGTATACCGACATTAGATTTTTATGGCGTGGTCACGGCGAAGGTAACAAAATCTAGTTTGAACACAATTCAAAATTGTTAGCATTAATGCATCAGCGAATGCCTGAGACGAGGCAATGGCTAAACGTCGCCGAGGGATCGCCGCCCGAATGGACGGTCGGTTAGATGAGTGATGACGATGTCCAGATGTGTAGCGGGACCTGATACACTTTCCAAGGTTTCATAACGTTCGATCGACTGACCGGTCGGCGCTCACGAGTGACTCGCACCGATCTGACAAATGATCACTTTGTGCTAACATTACGACCGCGGATGTTGATGGAGGCAGCTGCTGAGAACGATTAAGAATCGTCTGTTTTTACCGATTAGGTCCATTTTGCTGACTGATGGGAGATACAAAAAATTCTGAAATAGGCTTGTGAAGAAAGCGATGAATGAGGAAAATGATGGCATTTCTATAACAGCAGAGGCAGTGCGATCGGTGTTCTCTGTCCGTCTCGCAAGGAACCTTGTGAAATGGCGCCATTGTAGTCCCGCACCAGTTATCACTGGAAGCTCATGAAAAATTACCTTGCGTGAGTCCGAAACGAGTATCCGTGCGACCGGCCAAAGTGTACGTGACTCGAGGCGATACATCGTTCAGCCATCGACCCATGCACTGTGACTTGCGCAACAAGAACAAATAAATACATATATCATCCGGCGCAGCCGTGAGTATCGCGACGTGCGTAACAATCGCCATACATCGTGGCTAGTGGCATGTGGCACGGTGGCTCTGAGGAACTCTTTAACTGTTGCGTGATACGTACGTCTGTGCGTGCCAATGCATTATAACATAATGTTTTCTCAGTGAAACACGTATATATATTCACACCTATACATCCTAAAGAGATAGGCAGAAGAGTGTAGACACCTTTCACCAGTTACGTTGACGCCCACTATGGAAATTAGTGGTGAACCTACAGCCATATAGCGGGCATAAATCCAGACTCCGAGCCATTACTAGAAAATTTAAACCCGGGATAAACGTTTTAATTATGTTCTTTCCCCTATCGTGTACAGGGTTCCTTCAAAAAAGCCGCGGGGATCATTCTCGTTTGAAAAATAGCGATATGCTGGTGACACGATCATCAACATTCGTCGACTTTATCTATTGGCACGTACGTACTCGACCGGAGCCCCATGCGGCGGCCGGCAAGCGTGCGCACACGCCCCCTGACGCCCGTACAGCTGCACCACGGCACCCCGCCGCGCGCGCGTACGCACTGCGATCGATTAGTTATTTATATATAGTATTCCTATGACGGTCGTTGCGTTAATAGTAGTTACTAGAATGTACATTTCCGTGGCTTCTATGCGAATGCATCTACATTGTTGAGCATTTTACAAATAAATAGTACCCCAATGTACAGGCTGATTTAGGTCGCTGAATGACGCACCCAGAGCACAAACTTTCGTAACTATTTACGGTGACGTTACTTAAATGGTTTTGCAAACCTTTACATACATACCTATACATAACCTGGCAGTATTACGACGAATGTTTTTCAGTTACAAGCAAAATGCTACATATCGAGTTTAATTTAAAAACATCCAACTTACAAAGTTCTCTTGTCAATGACTTATTCTTAAAATGTCTTTAAAAAATATAGTATTCCGTCACTTACATCGCTCACACTTTAAATAAATACCCGAAGAGACGAGCTACGCAGTGTCAAGATTTTGTGTCCGTTTGTTCCAATTACAAAAAAAAAGTTCATTAACGAGTTTTATTTTCACGTGCGTTGCTACACCACAACTTGAGTTTGAAACACGGCATGTCGTAATATTTCAAACTATTATATTTGATGTGAAGCGAGCAAAAAAAAAACGTCGGATGATAATTATTTTCAGTTGTGTGTAACAACGATTTACAATCGAATAACGAATAACCTGAACGCTGCTTAATGACTCGAATGACCACCGGCTTATGCAACTACGTACGCATGTTATAAATACAATTTTCCTACTTATGTAAAAATACTTACGCACATTTTGGTACGTCGCTAAATTATTTCAATTATTAGCATATTTCGGTATGTTTAATTTGAGTAAACCATGAATATTCAAATTTTAGAATATCAAATATTTAGATAAATATCATTTTAAAGTGATAAATCGCTAGTAAAAGCTTAAAATACAACATTGTTCAAATTATAATATATAGTATTAATGATCAGAGTTGTGATGCTTAGCGCCATCTACAATATGGTTATGAATTAAAAAGGACAAATGTGTTTGCACTGCCATCTATCAGCGCCACTTAACACTAGTACAAAGAAGAAACTTACACTATTCAAT
>DWEI01004239.1:0-11889 GCA_018245875.1 Mysoria ambigua | reverse complement strand
AGTTTTTCTTCCATCAAATTTAAAATTTGCTAAGTCTAGTTCTTATTCATTTGGAGGAGTTATCCTAGAGAAAAGCTTTTTTACTTCAAAGAAGTGTTCATATAAATACAACTCGAGCGTTTCTCGGCTCGTTCGCACCAAGCATAACATAAGGTTAACTGAATAAACGATCAACAGCCATACCTCATCGGTGTTTTATCAATAAAGCATTCACATGTGTTTAGTAGTCATGAAAGAAACTCGATCTAAAAGCGAATATCTTTTATGTGAGTTGAATACTACGTACTTTGGGCCATCGAGTAATGTTACTTGTGTCGCTACAGCGCATGTCAAATTGATTCTTATGTGCGAGTCATAGAGAATAATCTCGTATACTCCGCTCGCTCGGTGACATCCATCATTTTCACATGCTCCCGTTTGCAAGTGGCGAAAGTTGGCTGAAGTAGACTAGGGATAGGCCTCCACACTTCAGTTTCTGCGTGTCCCGACCTAATTTCATATTCACTGAAATTGGTATTTTACGACATCCTCAGGCATGCCTCCTGGTGCCACTGCGTCTCCCGCGTCAACATCGTTTCTATTCCCACTTTCTTCGATCACAACTTTCACTAATCAAATTGTACTCTTTACTTGTGGGTTTCTGATCTCGCGAACAAGGAATACAGGATCCACGGGTCGTCATCTTTGGTACATTGTTAATGCTGCTGTAATTCATTCTCTCTCAGAATTATCTCAATGATTTCATGTCCTAGTTACCGTGTTTTCGCATTTTGTCAGATGCTGTTCGAACGTAAATAATATAAGAAAAAACATACCTATGTTCCTTCATATATCAGTTCATTCCTTAACGCAACATTGCACAAACCTATTCCCTGGATTATGACTCAGTCACTCATCTTGATAAGAGGTTTCGTGATCAATCGACTGAAGAACCGATCCGTCTTCGAGTTCAGGTAACACAAGTCCTGAGACCTACATTACCTTGATAAACATATTTTCTTTGAGCCCTTAGATATTTTCGTATTTTATTTTAGACTTTGCGTTTCATAATTTACTTATTTTTCATTACACGCATAGGTACATGCGCATTTTCGTTTGGTATTCCGTAAGTAAGCAGAGAATACAGACTGACAGATTTGTCAGTCTGCACCATCTTTTATGTATATTATGTTTTTCAACTATAACATTTAAATACACGGGAAAAATTTAAATTCAGTCATTTCAATTATATTAAAATAAACTGTAAGTAAATATGAAATAGCTACTAGACTGCATCTTGGTAGTGTTAGTGACAAGGGCTACTGCCGATCGGGGGAGGTCCTGAGTTCATATCTCGAATTAGGCATTATAGGTTTTTTTAATTTAGATTTTCTATTATATCATATCATGGCATAACGCAATAGACTCTCCACCTATTCCACACTGTTACGTGATAACAATATATACAACACCACAGACATGTATAGGTGAAAACGACCAAGATATCACATCCTCGATCCGATAAACACGCATCACCCCTAGCTTGCTCCACAACTTACGCCGAGATCCGAACCAGGATGTGCCCTCAATAAGCTCACGCACCTATCAGTGCGAAAGAGCAAATACTCGTATTGAAACGTAAACATCTTCATCCAACTACGTGGTGTAGTACACGAGTACTCGCTTGTAACAGTAAAAGGAAGATAGCTTCACGTTTGAGTGATTTTTTTGCCCGACAACTAAGCACCCAGTGCGGCGGCGAGCGGCCGGCCGAGTCTGGGTCTAGGTTGCGCTGGCGGAAACTATGTCAGTAGTACCCGCGCATTAGTCCCTGGATCTGCCTTTTGTAATAAATTGCGCGTGGGCGAAATTATCGAGAAAATATAATATGAATTATCGGAGCGTAGAGACGAGACGACGGGCGGGGGGCAGAGAGGGGGGAGGGCGAAGTTCAGAGGCCCGGCGCAAACAGCGCTCCGACTTACAACGTGGTACTTCAGGGCCGCACTCGCTCGTCTATGAATCGATAGACACAGGGCTTAACTGAAGTCGATACGCCACGCGCTATGCTAGAGACATGTAACTAATATTCACAAATTATAACAATCGACACCCTTACACCGATATACGTTTTAATACATTACGTGTACGTCCCACTACGTAATAGGAGGTGAGCCTATTGCCATGCATCGGGCACATATACCGAGTGCATACCACTACTAGAAATTTAAATTAAAAAAAATTGTAATGCTCGACCCGGGAATCGAACCCGGGACCAGCCGATCGGCTGTCGCATTTACAACGGATACGACTAACGATGCAATCGTTTTAGTGCTATGTAAATTTTATCAAACCACAAACTTCCGAAATCGATTATTTCTGACAACTAACTAAAAATGTATGTTTGTCACCAGTCTTATAATCCAATAGCTCTTTACACATATGCATATAAAATATTAACGCGAAACCATTAATTATAACCCCGAACGTAATTTGATTGGAAATATGAAAACATGACAGCTATTTTGTCAAAAGAAAGAATAAAAAAATCGACAAGAAATTCTGCGTTTATTTCCTAGGTCTATAACTAAAACAACGTTAACATAATAAACACAGGTGTTAAAGTGACATAAAATTCAAAATAGAAATAAAACAATGTAACTGACTTTATTCTATGATTACTCGTAGTCGTTATTATTATTAATACGTAATTATCGCAACACACAACAATAGAACATTTTTAACACAAGATATTTATTTTATAAACCAAAATATCATGACAAAGTTGTTAAATGTTAAAGCAAATTATATTTAGACTTACTAGACAAGTATTCGTTCTATGTACTATGGTAAATAATAGCGACAACATACAGTACTGGCGATAATTAAAAACTAATATTCAGGGCGCAAAACTTTAAAATCAGAAACCGTTTTATTTATCTATGCATCAGTTCATTCGATGTTTGATAATGTTTGAAATTCGAATATCAGAGGGTATTGAGTAGCAACACGGGGAGGGGCGGGAGGGGGGCCTCGGAGGCCCGATGCGCAAATATCTACTGCGACTGCCACAATGAACAGGGCCGCATCAAATTACTATTATTTTCAAAAACATTGCTGTTAAAAAATATATTTATCAAACCCCACACAAAATATATATCAAAGGTAATGGACTGATTTTTGTTTACAGTTTAAATATACAATATAAGCTTTACGTTAAATTTATTAATTGAATGTCGAGTTAAGGAACAGATCAAGATTTACACTAGGCATTATTCATTAGTGAATGGGCTTTACTCGTATATTGCATTAAAACTCGAGTACCTACTGATGGACATATTATTTTTAACACTAAAAAAACTGTTAGCATTTTTTATATCTCATTTATTTAAGCCAGTTAAGATAAAGGCAATTACAGTTGTTTATTATAAAGATGCCGAAACTGGAAGCATGGATCGTTCATTAAGTCGGAACATTATTCAGCATTAACTTTCTCATCAAAATCTAGGCGCCGTTATTTATAATTGTAGCGTATATATTTAAACGAGTCGTCGAACCGTGGTCCCGAATCAAAATTCTAAGAATCCCTTCAAGGTTCAAGAGAAATCTTTAGAGTTCTTCGAATTCGGTCCAACGGCTTTTATCCCGAGCTTTTTTCCGCCTCCCATAAAACTTCATAGGTATTGCCAAAGTCAGGATAATAATTAAAAACCAGAAAATTAACATAGATACAATGACACTTAAACAAAAGTATAAATCAAATGCGGTTTGAGTTTAAATGAAAGAATTTATGCTAGTGAACATAGTAACAAAAAAGTATATTACTTAAAATAGGAAAGTGATCAATCAAACTCTATTGTGATGGTTATAAACGATTCGTTGAAATGAAATGAGTTCAAGTATATATTACTATAACATGTTTTATTATTCATTTAGGTAGCACAGAAAATAAATACAAAATATTATTCAAACAAGTTCAACATTGTGTGATAATATATTTAACTCATCTGACTTATAAAATTCTTAATAGATGATTCACTTCAGAGCAATTAGAAAAACCCCAATTTAAATGACTTCTGAAGTAATTCAATTTAGTTCTTCACCAGTAAACAATGTAACAAAAATTCCTTCGAGTACGCGCTTAATTGGATAACGACTACGTTTTCTTTGACTACCTCACTACTAAGCCTGGAAGCAGCGTCAAACATGTGAAACCGATAGCTAACATAATATTCATCGGCCTTCAGGTAAAGATTTAGGCGCCGTTGAGGGATTGGAAAGAGGTAGCGCGCGGCGCGTGGGGGGCAGGACGACGGAGGGGTAGGGGGGGGGTGAGTGTCACTATCGCAACGGTCGCCCACACGATCGCCATGGCTACGCGCCGAGTGCGGCCCTGGGTGGCCTTGCAATGGTATGGGGAGGGCATTAGCCCCGTCTACTTGCAGGCGGTTAGTACGCGCTTGCCAAAAATTGTCGACGCGCGTTTCCCGCGCTGATGCCACTTCTTGATCATAGATTTTTACGTTCTCGTACAACATGTAACGTACAATTCTATTATTTTTATTATGTTGGCACTCCGAGTTCAGTACGAGGTAGTCAGAGAACACTGCATACCAAATATCTCTATCTTAACACACCTGTCGTTCTTCTGCTGTATACATCACTGTTATCATTTGCCTAAAAAATAAGAAATACAAATTTTTCAAACATAAGTTTCCGTTATTTCAATATTTTTCTACAATATAACGACTTCCTGCAGTATTTAGTTGTATATATTCTGATTATAAATACAAAAAAGGGTATATCTACCACAAGTTCTTGCCATCTTCCCGGGTTGATTTAGAAAAAATGCCCATAGGCATTAATATGATCATTATGAATAAGTGATTACTTTAAAGTACTAAATAAAGTAAATTTGTACAAAAGTCCGCAGTATCAAACAATAAAAACACCAGTAAGACAACATAGATGGAACGAATATAAATATACTATGTAATACATAGCAACGAATACGTCGCTACCTGCCTACAAGCAAGCGCCAAGCACGCAACGCGAGGAACAGCTGTTCAAACGGACCATCGCGTCCACCATTACCTCACTTGGCAGTATAGGGGGTCATTCATAGATTAATCGTTTTATTTTAATAACGCTAATTAATGTTACCAACAAACAAAACATTGTATACAGACTATTAAGTTCAAATAATTCCATTCCATGAGACGTATAACTATACCCGTCTGCTTACCACTTTGGGAAGTACAGGGGTGATGCTATGACGTTAAAGTAATGAAAGCCTATGAAGGACTACACCAATAATCTTAAAAAGACCGACTCGATGAGGTCTACGGAGGATTTAATGTCGTAACGCATCTTGGGAAAGGCCCACATCTGGCAGTGGAACGACTAAGGCTGATGGTAATCAGGACCATGAGGGATGACAGAAAAAAGATGGCACAACGAAAGTAGATACATTTGGATGCTTTTGTTTGTTTAAAAACCGACGAAGTAACAAACAATTCTGCTGCGTGATCCTTGATTCTTTGAAGGAAAATGTTTATTTTTATTCCATTGCAATAGATCACTAAATTACATTATTAATTAAGAGTTGCCCTAAATCTTTGTCTGTTTGATGCTAATCTAAAGCAATTTGTAATTATAATAAATAATTATAATGTCAATATTTTCTGATACTGTTACTTTCAAAGGTATATTTAATAAGTTTTCGTGCTCAACTGTACCTGAAACAGCCTACTTAACCGTTAAAGCTGCGACCAGCATATATATGGGTACACTCAAACAAAACAAGCTTATTTCCGACCTTTGAGGGCACCTACGCATCTGTGACAGCGATACGAACCAACAACGCTCGCCCAAAGTTTTTGTTTTCCGCTCGACTGTACCTGATTTTAGCAACACGTGTATACCAGCAACCATATACCAAGGTCATTGAAAAATCCGCGCGCGGTGCATTCTCTATTCGTGATCAAAATGACTGAGAATAAATCGTTGTCTTTTTGCATTGGTTGTGACGTCATCAGTGTCTATTATTCACGTCGATCGTGACAATGATAAACACGTTGCTGAATGTGTTGTATTGATTTGTGACTTGGCAATAAAGTCATTATTAGTATTATTGTGAGCGAGCTGCTGATCCATTGGTTAATAGCTCTGATTACTGATCCGGTTATTGTGGATTCGATTCCGATGTAGAACGAATAATTGTATGACTAGCATTGTTGTCGTGTTTAGTTGTGAAGGTAATACTGTATCTACAAAAAAATATAAAAATGTAGTTTATTGGCTGCTTGGTGACCTCAACATAGGCTCTGCATACTTTAGTTCATAAAATATTATTATATATTTATTCACTACATCATTACATTACAACCAAACATATTAAAACTATTTAATTAGGAAATGTTTATATAAGAAACCTCAACATAGGCTCTGCATACTTTAGTTCATAAAATATTATTATATATTTATTCACTACATCATTACATTACAACCAAATATATTAAAACTATTTAATTAGGAAATGTTTATATAAGAAGAGTAACCAGATGTAACGGAAAACGCAGATTCAGATATGGTTGTATTATTGAGAAAAAGCCACTTTAGATTTACTTTGAAGAGTCTGCGCATAACTGTGAAGAAATGAACAGCAAAATAGTTACAGAGAATCACAGCCGATGGGAGACGATTTGAAAAAGTAGACAAAATATCGTCTTTCGGCATTTAGTACAAGTTCTACTGTGTCACAAACATAGTAATGGTCTATCCGGCTGATTTTTTGACCTTTGGATTTTCTGCAGAAAAAAAAAATATTGTACAATTACTTTAAAAGATCGACCCAACGAATATATTTCTTCGCTATTTCGCGAAGTCAACCAACACCAAAAAATCAATTTACTGTATAACTTCAAATAACCACCGACAGAAATATATAAAAAATAATTAAGAACAAAAATATTTCTGTGACTCTCACAAGTCCGGATATGATAATAAACATTTGTTTCTATCCCTCTACTCGTAACCTCGAACGAGTTAAATATACAGCATGAGGTCGGTCACAGTGCCAGTCCGCTGCCTCACCACACAATAAAACAAAAGGCAATAGAAAAGGTAATTTTGTCATTAAAATGTCAATTCTAAATGCAGTCAAATAATCGCAATCGCATCAGAGACTTATCCGTGTATGTAAGTCCTAAACAAGCTATCAAACAGCACCATCATGGTCACATTAATTAAAAATTGAACGTTAAGACACGATCATCGTACATATTAATGACATGTACGCAAAGTTCATCGCACCTCCAATTATATATACCTATATATATTTTCATTTTGTGCATAATCGAGATAAAATTCAAGGTTCCACTCGACAAATATTACAATTCAAATGTACACCTTTCACAACAGCACAGTCGGTTGAAATTTTTTTATTAATCACAGTCTATTACTCGCTGGCACCTGCCTTCGTATCTAAATACATATACATATGTATACGTATGTATATGTATTTATATACACATATACACATATCATCAAATCTTAGAACTTAACCTAATTTACACTATTTCACTTAATGTCCTATAACGGTATTTCATAATTACTACGAAAAAAGTGAAGAGTAACCTGGTCCTCATCATCAATATCGACTTTTTTATCGATGTCAAACTTCGGACTGGTAATTCTAAGGTATGCACGTGTCCTCTTGACATATTCATTTACCGTTACAGGAAGTAAATATGTACATTTACATAGGTTAACCTAACGACCAATCGCATTAAGTGTAAAACGAGGTAGGTGGCCTAGCTGGGATTCAAACTTATACGCCGTCTTAGGACCGACGCTCGCGTGTAGACAAAACCTATATCTAGCCGGCAATGATCCCTTCACAATAGCTTCTAGGAAGCCTTATAAAAAAGTTACATGCATTCATGCGATTTCAGTCTTTATCGCTTTATCCTAGACAGCTTTATTGCTTGTGATGAGCTAGGGAACACTATAAGATTATGGTACGATCCGCAAAAAGTGAATTTTCTAACGAAAAATCGTACGATGTACAATCCAGTACACGCCCCGAATGGAACTGTGCAGCGATATTGTAAACGATATAAGCAGTGTATGTCGTGCGGAAAATTTCCGTGACTAGTGTGTCAGACCAAACGGTCTGAATAAAGACAAAAGGCTGTGTCAGAATATGAAAACTGGACTTGCGTGCGTTTTCGTGCGTGCCTCAAGCCAGTTTCCTCCGTATCAGACTGGGCGGCCTCAATTTTACCGCTTATACGGCTAACTTATTCCACCCTGCGTACGAGGTGTAGACTCCAAATATTTAGCCTAGGGTTCATGTCAAATAATACCTAGTCGAATAATGTAGCGTATACATGAACTTAAAAAATGTACCCAAACACATAATGCAATGTGGTTACAAAATATATTATAAATGAAACATAAACCTTGGGACGATTGCTATTCTTCTGCCTATATCTATCTTTCCAATCGAAGCATACTCGTAAAGCAAGCAATACTCATCAGGCGAGGAAAAGTTAGTGACACATACTCTTATCTGCAAACGCTGCAGCAGAAACTGGATGCGGCAACAGTTCAGGACGTGATGATACTCACTGGGGAAGGCGTAAGTCCAGCAGTGGACTAAGATAGGCGGGTGATGATTCTTACCTATATCTAAACAATAATCAAATAAATTCTGTGCATTGAAAATTTCTATTTAGAATACATAGATCCTTACACAGTATACAATGAAGTCATAATACTAAACCGCGGTTGACCTAATTTATGTATAAGTTCATAAAGTTCAGTGTTTATTTGGCAACATTTTACTGTACCTTGCGTTTAAGCGAAGCTTGTCTTTCCTGTCTAGACATTTAAACACTGTTTTTTATTATGACAACTGATAATGGCTATAAATGTCGCAACTTCGAAAACGGTACTCGCTGATATAGCCCGTGTGTAACAAAACATTAGTCCTGGAGATAATACCTAAAAGGTAGGGGAATCATATGTTCCAAACCTTCTTTAACCCTTGAACGCAGAGACAGTAAAGATTTGTCAGCACCGAAATAGCAAGCAAAAGACTTCAGTCTCTACACATGGGTCACAAGCGCATTTGTAAAGCCGCAAATTGTCGTTGCGAGTTAGTGGCTGACCAATAGTATTAATTATTCAATAACCCAGGAGACTTCCACCATGTTACATGAAAGGTAGACGGCCACTTGCATATTCTAAAGCAGATATAACCAGATCAAAAATGCAATAGAAAACAACAGCCGGTATTTATAACTAATTTCACACCGCTTCATAGTTAAATATATTCTCCATGGATATACAATGCGAATGTTCATAGGTACAGATACCAAGGGAGACCAGGACTGATTCATTAGGAGACAATATATCCCGGAAGCCATCGTCCATGTATGAAGAGAGTGATATAATTAGAAAAAGCATATCCGGTCGATAAGGATTAATATTTGACACCCTCTAGTGCTCATTCATTGCTTATCCCGTAATTGCCGTATTGATATAACAATAACAATGATTTCCGTTGACATTTCGCTGTCAGTACGCACCAATTGACATAACAAGGAAATTTAGTGGACTGGCACACCAGATTCCGTCATGCGAAGACTCCGCGTGAAAAATCCAATAAATCCATTCTTGAAAACAGACATTCGCAAAAACAAAGAAAAACGTCCTTGACTAACAATTTTTCATGTAAACAATAGATACTCTTCTGCAGCCAAAACTTGGGCCCAATCATATTTCATATACTTTAAACAGTGAGCGAGCACAAAAGAAAGTGAAATATCAAAATTGATAACAAGATCTTAGGGACAACCTTAGATTTATCTTAAATTATGATTAAACTTTATTACAGCAAAAATTATAGCAAACTGGATATTTAGAACAAAAAACATTGCATGATGTATTTGCGCTCGCATTTCCATGAAAATATATTAGTACACGTGTCATATTGTATATCATACGAAACAAGAGCTTCTCGGGTCGTATAGATTCATATTTTAACGTCAAAAGCGTTCCCACATTTCCTTAGGCTTTACGTGTAACATTTATCATGCACCACACGCTCACCTCTGTACACAAACGTATGCTTTTATCTCAAAAGACGGATGCCCAATCATCAATTATCAGAATGCGGACGAAGAGAATTTAAAAATTAAATCTATCTTTATTGGATTTTTCAACTTCTAGATAATCAAATATTCCCGTAACAAAGGCAGGTAGGGCGGGCGAGCTTCATACCCAAAGAGGTAACAGGATAAATCGCGAAAAGTTAAGCCAAAATGATAGATGGGTTTGAGGTAAAAAGTCTTTGACATCCGCTTCGATTCTAGTCGAAGCTGGAATTTTTTCGTTAGGTACTTATTGTTCCAAATTGAAATGCTCGGGGATGGGCCCACCCCCGGCCAACTGGGAGGTAGACGGCCGGGGATGGGAAACTGTGTCCATTCAGGGACAGGACACGTGTAGGCTGACAGGTTGAAGGTCGTCTACCAAAAAACTGAAGGAAAGCGGTAAACATTTTGCAAATTTCACTAAGGATGAAAAAGAAAATGTCAAATTGACGTATAATAAAATTTTTGCCAACGGTCGGTTTCTACAGATGTTCTAAAAATCATTATTGCTTGAAGGAATTATAGTCAAAGTCATTTGTTTATGTAAGTATAACGTCATTATAGATAAGTTTACGTTAGTTCGTACCACGCCCACAACTGAGAAGAACTAACAAGAAACTCAGCGGGGTTGTCATTTTTGTCATAAAAAACACATTACTGTAAATCGATTTTTCTTTCACCTGTCACCATTAGAAAAGATTTGTTATACGAACATAACTGAATTGAATGAAAAATACATATTAGAATGAATCTATTTCAAACACTATAAGAGACGGCATGAACAAATCTAAATTTATACAACATCTAGTTTGCTACAATATTTGTACGTATGGGAAGTGACTGGGTTGTGACTGGCACGTTAAAGTATTCGAAGTTGTGTATTTCTCGTAGATTAAGGTAGCGTTGGACTGAGTTATATGTCTGACTCAAACTCAGCAAGCTAGCTTACGTTCACAACCTACTTTGCAATAACGAACGACCGCTCCCGGATTTAAGCAGCCATATGGACCAAATAAGTAGTAGTAGAAGTAGTGGAGCAAATTCTTGGTCGTGTAACAGTTCATCCATCGCACACAATTCATAACTGTATTATTATTATTACATAAACATGCAATATCCGTATGGTGTTTATAACTTTATTAGAATTAATAAAATTGTATGAAATTTAAAAACTGTTATGTTGATCTTTTTTTCATAATACGTAAAACCTTCACCCAGAACGTTGCTGTAGTTGATTTCGTTATACACACATCATACACACACGTATGCGAGTAAGCAATGTTTTAGAGAATCTAAATGTTTGTACAGTGTTAATATGCGGACTGGTGTCGAGTGGACCCTGCGAGATGAAATAAAAATGTTTCGCAATGGAAACCCTTCCACTCCATTTCAAGTTCAAACACGAGTGTGTGTTTATGATGCCCCCGGTCATGCAAATTATCCGTCTGCTGTGCGCTTGCTCCAGTTCGTCTGGGAGATATTATAAAATTATTGCTATTCAGAGACTTGTGGTTCTGCACGGGACTTTAGTCTGTCTACGAAGTGGGCCGAATGTTTCCCGACATTTTTTTCCGACTGCACCTATGAGGTGTTTGCAGCAAAAATTAAAAATAACAACAGAACAAATCGTTGCTGCCTCGTTGGTCGTGTTGGTTGCAGATGCGGCTGCCGATCGAGAGGTCCCGGGTTCGATTCCCGGGTCGAACACTACAAAATTTTCTAATTAGAAAATTTTCTACTAGAAAAA
>DWEI01004238.1:0-11890 GCA_018245875.1 Mysoria ambigua | reverse complement strand
GAATGTTCTGCATTCCTCTGCCTACCCCTTCGGGGATTACAGGCGTGAAGTTACGATAGTATTAATAGTTGTATATATGTTGTTATATCGGGAGTAAAATCTACCGGAACATTGTTTTCTACTACCTAATTTAGCGAAATTTAGTTATATTTAACTTGGTCCTACGCTCAATTACTTCAGTCAATTTTCTTTTGAAATAACTTCACTTTTGTTCACCGTCCTTTTTCCGCGCCTTACATAATGACACCTTAGTAATACTTCCGCTTAAAATTTCCTCACTCCATTCATGTACTAACATCTATTTTTATGATCGTTTAAGCAGCAATATGCATCAAAGTTCATCAGAACCGTACTCTCTCACTCACTCAATAAACACTGTACCCACATTTAACATGTTGAATGTTTACGTAACTACCACACGTAAGTAGTACTCAAGAGAATAATGAGTGCTTGTACAGGAAAAATTTAGCCATACAATGTTATCCGCTCGGATACAAAGATAATTACTTCATAAATATAGCAGAGCGGTGTCACCGCGTGGTGGCTTATCACATCACACGCTTGACCCCGCCTCACCCTTGCTGATTTGCACTGCGATACAACTACCAGCGTGAAAAGATCCCTTTCCTTATTAAACACCTTGAGAGGATAGCCAATATTCGCAGATCTAGCTAGAGTGGACGGGCTATAATAAGGGGTTTGTAGAAATTGTGACAGATCGCTCGCAACGACAACCGCTATCGATTGCTGATTGACATATAATTGTTACTTATAATTGCACTGATAAATACTCCGCCGAATTGAAATTATTACTTGTTATTGCATTGATATTTTGCTAGATACTATATTTTAATAAGTACGGCAAAAATCAAAGTTGTATTGTAATTATACAGTTTTTAAATTTCCCATTTGACACAACTGTATAGATCAGTTTACTGTACGCTTAAATTTAAAATCCACTTTTCACGGGAGGCTACCAAATTAATTTATAATATTACGAAGAATCATAAAAATAATTGTGAGCATGATTGTTAGTGTGTAGACGGTACACACGCATAATTAATATATATACAAAAACACGTTAAAATTTCACAAAAACGCCAAGAAAGATACTACTAAATATGCTAATATTGCCCCGCAAATCTCCCATCTGATTGTGGGTAGATAATAAAAAAAATCCAATTTAAATTCAGGCTGAAGGTACCTTTGGAACTCTCTGATCCGTCACGCTTACCGATAATAAATCTACGCACTTCCCTCCCCGGCATAAATAAGCTTGGATCTTGTTAAAAGTTGTGGTAAGAAAAACTGGTGGATTTTCCGGTGTTTTTAAACCGCGCTGCTCCCCTTAAGAAGGCTTCCTGCTACATAAATATGTAGATATCAGGTGGGCTGAGCGACCAAATTTAGCGCAAGAATTTATCGTAATAGAAATATTATGAATACAGGTATTTTTATGTAAACCCAAAATATATATGAGGTGGCGTGCTTTGGCATAAATAAGTAGGTAACCAAAGACGTTCTATATACATCGAGTATATAAACGTACTTTATACATTGTCACATATTGATATTCATTTGGAACTATAGTTCACATAGATACAGGCAGAGAGGACCGAGTGGCCAATACATATACGTACATATAACATCATAAAAAAGTATCTGTATTTTAAAAGTCTTGTAACTTTTTTATATTGTTAACAGAATGTTTAATTAATAGCATATGTTTTCAAAATACAGTTTTCATTAAGATTGTATATGATTGTATTCATAGGACATGAATATATGCATAAGTATGCATAAAAACAGTATAGAATTAAGCACAAATTCAGAATGTGGATATGAGTTATTCTTATTATAAATATGTTCTCAGAGAAACAAGCGCGGTAGCGATCTCATTAGAATTACAACAGATAGTGCTCAATTATCTCATTATTCATTAATTACTCAATGTATTCGATATTTGTTATCGTGTGTAAATTATAATTTATGCACTCGCCGTTTATAATTGAGTTTGAGTTATTGAACTGGAAATATATCGCGACTAAATTTAGATCGCATTTCTCAGTTGTTCGAAGTTAGTCATCGTAATTCTTGCGTAATATTAATTTTTTGCATAACCGGTCACATGTTACACCTACTTTTGGCGGCACAAAATATACAAGGTTATTCGAACGATTCTGGATTTAAGTCTGAGTCTGGATTTAAGATGAGCAATGATATACCGAACAAAAATGGACTAAACACATGAGATACGCACGCGAGGCACTCGGTACTCTTTGCCCACCCCGTGTGGCATCTAGCGTGAATCTAAAATAATACTACACGACGTAGCATAAAATATACGAAGCGTTAAACAAAACACGAGCGCAATACATGAGCGGATCGTGAAACCGCAAGGAACCTTAATCAATCAGGCGTTCAATTAAATCTATTTCTACCGCCGCCTACGCCGCCAACATAGCCACTCGTAGGTACGGAACACCATCGGGCCGCATATCATTCACCAGCCTATCCGAATTCACATTATCTCATTCACACGTTACATGATTCTAAAACAGAGATGTTGAACGTGCCGCGGCCAACAAACATGTGACGTAGAATGAACGAAAACTTACAGTTAAATAAAGTATGCAATTGATGCCTTCCCGTTATTTCTTTTTTCGTAATGATACAACTATAAATATTCCATTATATGTAATACGTTGTAATTACCAATGTAGGCAATACTTGTTTACCTATAGATAAGATATGTAGAGGTTATAAAATAATTAAATTTAACAGTAGGTAATTGGTTTCTTTAATTCAGATACTCGTATACTTATCATAAAATAAAATTGTCTTCGAGGCAGATGACATTGTTTCAAAATATCTGTATGCAAAGTGAACATCATTTATTTTGTTGTTGTTATGTATGAATCAATTTTACACATAACTAAAATGATTTTTTTAGGGAGGAAATAGATATTTAAATACTAGTGAAGTAATAGGAGAATAGTAAAATAAATGTAAGTAGCAAGGCGGTGGTAGTATTTAAAATTATTTTCCATTCGGCAAACTCTCAACGCAGGTGTTAAAAGCATATTACAAGCAACAAACAGGCGCTAAGCCACGGCCCGAGCGTCGGGGTGGAACGGTCGAAGATTAGCCGCTCACCACGCTTTATGGAATTAATGTCTCATTGCGTTACACACCTTTATTACTTTAATAGGCTTCTTAGGTGCCCTTACTCTTGTCATAATAGCGGTCAGGTTTGGATAGCTTAAAATAGCGGTGAATGTTTATGCTCTGTGTGTTGGGAATTCTCAATTTTTCTCAGTTTGTGAGGAAAACTCGTGTTCAACAATGGAATGATTAAAGGATTTCTGATGATGATCACGAAGAATGTTTAGTAATTGGAAATACCTAATACGTTTTATTACTTAATATTGCAAATGTCATATTCAACATCAGCATGGTTGACAAGTAAAAATGCTAACAGGCTTTCATTTGTTTTCAGTAAAAGATTAAAATAAATAATGCGTTTTATATAAATAGTAACAACAATTTATAACATGGAAACATGGCGGCAACCGATAAATAAATTGAACTGAGAAATTACTAAGCTTATACAACTTGACGGCATTTATTGGATATCATTGTAGAAAAAAAACTTGTCCGCTAGTTCGCCATATGCGCGAGTACGGCGAAGCAAGTTTTCCATCAAACCTAATCAATGATGTGAAGAGGTATTGAAAGGCTGCTAGTGCTAACAGCGCTCACGCACGCCACCTTTTGTTCCCTTATCGCAATTGTGAAAATACGTTTTTATCATGGCAACCCATTTTAGGCATTATGTGGCGATTGATTTAGGATTTCCATTTCACATATATTGTGTGTGGTTCATGAATAAATCATAACCGCAATATCAAATAGAGAAATGCTTTTGACCAATTTCCAATGCCGACGACACCTAACACGATTTCATGAAATGGAACGTACTTTAAGGTGTTTCGATTCACTCGGATTCAATTCTTGCCGTGACACGGAACGCACCGCTCTACAATAAGGTATATTAAGCGGTGTTTACATACGTTCGTACGATTGACTGGACAGGGAGTTCGTGCGTGGAAATTTTCTGGCGGCAGACACATGTAGTTAAGCCTGCTTAGCTAATGTAACGCAAAGTTTGACAATATCCGCGTGACGTACCCCCGGCAGCCGGTATACGTTAACTCTACACCGGGCCCACTCGAATTTGCATTTTGCACGCGTGATAAGTGGCCGGATTACGCGGGATTCCCACCTACAGCCTCTGTTTGTTCTGAAATAAAGGGCTGTTAAACTTTTTTCATGGTAATTTGGGTCACCTTCGCGAGTAACGATCGCTGTAAATTTGTTTAAGTAGGCTTAGTAGGTCCGGTCCGTTTTTGTTTTGAATTAATACGATCATGTTTAGTTAATTTTCTAGCTTTTTTCCCCGCGCGAGATCCAATACGGAAGTGCGCCATAAGTAAGTGCCCACTTTATGTTTTGCACTTCATTGTTAATTCCATAAGGCGATGTCGTAAGAACATTTATGCCTACATAAATCGCATGGAAATATGATTGTCCAGTCGGCGGAATTGTCGGAAGTGGGTGGTATTTTTCCATTGCGTGATTAATGCAAGCCACCACGAAACCCGGCTGACTTCCAAAATTTTCACAGTAAATCTTTGCATTTTCGTTTCGCTTCTTTTGCCCAAGGAGCACTTGGCAGCGTATTTTATCTCTTTAATGCCAGCTTTGCTCTGTGAGTAAATAGTTAGCAAATGCTGAATATACTTGTAGTTAAAGAATATCTTGGCGTTTTAAAAACGACACTTGTGAAATAAAACGCAAAAGTTAAACGCACGTTTTCATAAGAACGCTTTTATGTAATGAAAGTTGTAGATATCAAATTTTTATATGACTCTAAACGTTTCTTATATAGATAGATGGTAATAACAAAAATTAATTTAGAGATAACAACTTCCTATTAAAAATGTTAATTGTATCCATTAGAATATACGGAACTTTTATTCAACCACACCGTAGAAACAGGTGAACGCTGTGTTAACGTATATTCGACTATCAAAATGCAATTTGCCTATCTTAATTATATTAATAAATGTGGGGTAGAGTAGTATAATGCAGGCTCATTGCATAATTTGCATATTAATGTCGTTATGTTTGAAAAGCGACAGAAACCCTATTTCAGATTGTGTCTAGGGAAACAGCAGCGCTACACGAATTTGAGATGCTTAGCAGCACAACATATCCTAAGAATTTCATTACAATTTACGTTACTTTGCGATATTACAATTTTACGCACTTTAAATACAAACCAGTTGCATAAAATTATTCTCATGAAATATTTAATAATGACTCCTAATAATAATGAACAAAAATATTATTAGTTATACTCACAATGCCGACGGATGGTATAAAAAATTTGGCTAGCTGCCTGTAGAAGGTTCATTTATCTAAACTAAATAATCCTGTTCTAAAAACATAATTATTAAAACGAACTATTTTTATAATTAAATTAAACACAACTCTAAACACTAGATATTTGAAGTGGATAGGTACCTACCTAATACCTTAGGTAGGAACGTGGGTATTCATGATGCATATATTGTTATTGAATACAGTTTTGCATTTAATATCTTCCTCATGTTTTTAGTTCATGACTGTAAGGTGACTTCCTATTTCTCAAGTCGAAGATGCAGTTGGAACATTAAGACAGGCTGGAATATTGTGAAAGTTTCGTCTTACAGTGAAACTGAACTCTGAATATAAATGATGCATGCGAAAGTTGAATTAAAACTTATATCATTGAATTAAGTTCCCTATCGTTTGTATGTATGGAAGATCATAGTTCAATAAATATCTATGTACATGTAAACGTAACTTCACGCCTGTAATCCACACACTCAGAACACTCCCACGATTCACCAGTTACGTTTACGTCCCGATATGGAATAGGTGGTGAGCCTATTGACATACACCGGGCACAAGTCCAGACTTCGAACGATTTCTAGAAAATCTTAATAGGAAAAATTTGTATTATTCGACCCGGGAATCGAATTTAGGATCTCCCGACTGGCAGTCACACTTGCAACCAGCACAAACCACAAGGCAGTTAATATATACATATTCCTTTTTATAATTCATACATGGTATCTTTTATTTTAATAACATATTTACATTTAAGTACCTACTCGGACCAACCGGACATAAAAATATGAACTATTAATATTTTTAATTAACATTACTTGTTAAGTAAATAATGAGCATATTTAGGGTAAATATATTTAATGAAAACTTTATCTACATAAGTATGTACTCTCGTATAGGTATATCTGCTATACGACGAGATTACGTATTAAAACGATGGTAAGTAATCGACTATTTAAGAAATTATTACATGACCAAGTAATATAATTGCTAAATGTTATAATCATGTGAATATAAATTAATTGTTTTTATAGTTACTTCAAGTATTTTAAGAAATATTACTAATATTTAACTTTTTAAAGTATTAATTTTAGTTTGTTGTAAAAAAAATGAACACCACAACCTCCAATCAACAGATAAGCTGTGCGCATGCGTCCTTTGCCGTCGGAACCGCTTTCTGGTTCATCAATGTTTTTATTTAAATATCAATTAAAATACCTCACATTAAAGTATAAAACACACCCATTTTATGTTGCTTAAGAAATTTGTTTATGATTTGCTTTGAGTACATGTATTTCTGTGGGTAAAATATATACAAAACAACTTTTAGGTTATCCCAATACACGCACGCTCTTCCTTGGTGTTCATATTTCAAGAATCTAGGTAAAATGATTTTGTTTTATTACAATTAGAGAAAATATTTTGATTCTTAATTTAAAAATGTTAAACTACTTATTTATTCGAAAAGAATACTATTTTGTATCTACCTTTAGTTATTATTGTGTACTTACAAATAGATAAGTAAAGAATTTATTATAGGTTTTATTCCTTCACTTATAGAAATATCAATATTTGTAAGAGGGTTAAAAATACAATACACCCTTATAGCAAGATCCATTAATTTAAAAATATTTAGATAGGTTTCAAAAATTAGCATTCCTCCAACACCTACCGTCTCACTTGTAGGTTAGTGAGTGTGCAAAAATGCTGTTAGTTCATCTGAATTTTTTGATTCAAGTAAAATTGAATATAGAAATTATATCAAAATCTTTAAAACAGTTTATAAACAAAGCACAACACTGACGGAACTTAGGTAAAGGCTTGTTAGCTTTGGCGTCCTTTCGCATTTGTATTTTTTCTTCATCAGTTTTGCCTATAAATTTTCAAACTTCCCATTTATTGATGAAACACATTCAAATCACTATTTTCACTAGCAATTTAACAGTTTTATAATCAGATAATAGGAAAAACTCACAAAAACAATACTGAAAACGCTGTTTGCGTCTTTCACATTAGTTCGTACAGAGGGCAGCATTATCGCGTCATTCAATATGGCGATGGCTCGGCGTGCGCTGATTGGTTGAAGCTCGCAACGGCATGAAGTTAGCTCGGGTGTGTGAGCGAGTTAGATTTATATAATGTTTTGGCGCTGGTGAAAGACGGAAAATGAGTTGGAAGGATACTACATTTGTATGCCGGCAACGTTCCAGACCGGTTTTGACAGAGGCGTTTACGAAGTGTCCGTATGTGCAGCTATGTGCCGAGGGCAGGTAGAACTCGCGCTACTATTTATCATGATGGATTGGAGCGCCGAGAGCACTGCTCTGAATGAATTAAAAACTGAATTGATAATGTTAAATAATTTCTTTGCAGGTAAGCAGAACATAAGATGGATTATCAAGTAAGATCAGCATCTACTGAGAGCAAAACGACGCATCGCTAGAATTTCAATTTTATAATATAGTATCTTTAAAATTTGTTCAATGGAAATGATTGTAAATCGCTTTCGCTAGACACCTATCTATAAAAAAAGCTTTACATATAAGTATTAATCTTCGACTTAAACACTATACAAGTATGTATACTTTTACTTTCTTTTTTTTCTATAAGTGAGACGAAAGCTGCAATGATAACAGTAGGTCGGTAGTAGTAATTTTCTTCGTAGTCATAAGTTTTTGGTTAAACATCTTTGAAAAAAGTGCACCGTGACGCTCCCACTTGCGGTCACACGTGCTAACATCTTTCCCAAGATCGCCGGTTGAACAGTTCGAGTTCCCTTCTAGCCTCGGAAGCTTGTATTTAATCGTTGCTTGCGATAAGCGGAGAATGCCAAAACTTATGTAGAATGATCTTGTGCTGCAGGAACGTCTTGATACTATTAGAATGTTATAGATTACAATAATTCTTTTACGCCCTTTCTTTTCCTAATACCCTTTTATGATATAGCTTAGACTTAAGCTGGAAGTATCTAATATTTTAGATAGTCAAATATATGCACGCCAAGTTTATTTGATATATACCCACCTATATATTTTTACTGGCCACACCCAAAGAGAGCGCGAAGCGACCGCGACGGAAGCGATATTACGAGACCCGGCAGAAAGCTTGAATACGTCCCGAGCCCAACGGCCTTAGATAAATTTATTTTGTCGCGTAACCAGCAATAAATATGCTAATTCAACACTATAACGTCCGTATGTCGCCGAGCCTCTCCGCCATTGAAAGAGTGAAAAAGATGTCACAAAATTGCACTGCGCATTGCTCTTTTCAGTCATACAGCCTTCGAGTGGTGCCGTGGGAATGTTCACCCTGTTTCTTTTATACGAGGGTTGTAGATTTTCCCCACCGATTTATAGAGATACGACGTTTCGGCGTTGGTCCGTTGTTTTATCGACCTACGGCAACTACTAACCCAATAAATTTCGGTGTTTCGTCCAGTGAATCCGTTCGGCGAACGAATGCATCGTCCCAGATACGAATGGAATTGGACTGAAGCGATTCATCTCGCAATTATTATTTTTAAGTGTGCTCAATTATGTTATACTGTGTTATAAATATCATAGAAATGTATTATAGGTGTAATCTTGGAAAAAGAAGTGGTGAATGTATATATGAATGTGGTGAAGAAGAAGAGAGTGGTGAATGTAGAAGAAGCACGGAAGGTCTGTAAAGATAGTGATATTTGGTACTAGGTGATTTTTGTCTAGATTATCTGATATAATGATAGGTAAAGTAATAATTAGCCTACACCCACGCTGCTGAACTACGTAGTACCCATCCAGGAATGAAACCCGGTCCTCTGGATCCGCAGTGGTACTTGTAAATTACTCTAGCAAGAAAGCACTTTCACGTATTTGTTTGTTAAATATGCAGTATAGATATTTACTGATAATATATTTTAAATAAAGAAGTCATACAAGAACATTGCGGCGACATATAAATTGAATTTACAATTAAAACAGTTATAAATTGTGAATATTCCAATCGGTTCACGAAACTTAATTAACTAATAAATTAAAGATACAACTTCATTGGCAAAATGAAAACAATCAAAGGCTGTATTTAATTGATGGACATACCTTAATTAACTTGTAGATCGCTGGAGCGGCCCCAAAGTCCTCAGATAAAAGAAGCCATCTGCATTATTGTAGGTATTCAAATTATTTTCCAAACGTGTTCTCTGTTAACACATGGGCAATAAACGAAATGTTTGCATCACGCTCACTCCTGCGCACGTGGTACATGTCAGAGCAGTGCAGCAACCCTTCACCTCGGAATCCACATCGTCGAAAGGGTAATATACCATTCGAACTCATACGGACCCCAAACAGAACGCTACAAAAAGACAACGTCCACAAAGTTTGCCTAAACTAACCTCGTTAAGAGATTTTTGGATAAAGGAATACCGTTTTTCAGTATCGTCACGATTGTCCGGCCGATCGGATAGCTCGATCGCTGGTATGCTGAGTACTGAGGTTTTTTTCAAAAAATTGTCAACTCTCAAAATTATTCTTTAGTAACGTAACGGTTCAATTGTATCGGTGCAGATAGAAAGTTGCGTTGTGCAAAGAAACATTAACAAAAGGTAGGTAGAGGCGGTTTTTTTTTGTAATCCTTGCGCAAGAGAAAGTAGCTTTTGTTGCAATAAAAAGCTTTTGTATTCAAAAGAACGATCCAGTCAACGGCTTAAAGTTTTTTTAGTGTTGGAATAACTTTGTCGTAGAATGCATGTGCCGTGTGAAAATATAGTCGGATATGTTTTAAAAGTGTTATTTATACATACATACATGTAAGTGTGGTTTTGAGAAGCTTTTGATACAAGAGGTAATCAAATATTTCATTTTTATTCATTTTGTTCCATCACTCTTTTTAAATTGTCTGTCATAAATAAGTTTTATAGAATTATCTCTTTGCTTTGTTTCATCATCAAACATTCGGAATGTACTCGAGTTAAAAGTAAAAGCACATTTATTAAAGCTCTACTGATTGTTGACGCGTAGTCCCGGTAATGATGAATGCGGCAAAATATACCATACAAAACGCAACATGAGTGGGAAACGTTGAAAATTTAATCTCACTGCCATGTACGGGCGTCCGCGGACATGATGCTGTAGGAATTAGGTCCGATGCGATATATGTCCGTGAGTATCGTTTTTTGTTTTTTTTTTTTAAATTACGCCACAATACGTAACAGTGTTAGACAGTTTACACACAAAAACATAAAACGTTTTAACGCTCCGCTCTACATAGGTACTGTTGCGCCAATGTAGAGTTTTTTGTTAGCACCAAGCGCTCTACCGTCATGCAATGCCATGTTGATAGTCTACGTGTTTTATATTAAATCGTTAGTAAGTGTAATTGAGCGTGGCCATCGATAACATCGATAATAAATTTAAATATGCAAACGTTGTATAAACTTGAAAAAATTTCAATACTATTTCATAATTTAAGAGTTTCCATTTAAAAACCGAAATAGAGTCGCTAAATATTATTAGTTTAATTAGCAGGTAATTAGGCTGAAGACCGAAAAACTAGTAGGAACATGTTGAGTCTTTACGCACATGTAGACAAAAGGAGGAGCTTAATTATACTAGCAGAGCCGCGAGCGAAGCGTAAGTATTTAATTTATATCCCTGCAGTAAACTCCGCGCGCTCTTCCTCTCCGCTTCGGCTTTATAAGCGGAGCGGAAAAATGTCTCAGTGAATACGTAGATGTTATATGCCAGCAGAGGTGTTCCATATAAATATTTTTCCCAAAATTATAGGTATTATTTTAATGTAAATGTAAATTACTTAAGAAGTAATTTAAATGTAGGTGTAAATTAAATACAAATATGACTTAAATGTTAGTGCGTTGAATTTATTCGAAAATATGTTGAAGTTAACTAAGGTCGGGGTCCTTTATAGGCATCCCTTTATAAACTACTAAAATTAGTTGTGTGCCTCAGTTTTATGGGCTATATAAAATTAAAGTAATATATTTACGTTCTCCAACGAAAATTGGTACCACTATATCGATGTATCTGTTTTAATTAAGAGATACCTAACGCTATATCTCATCACTTGGACGGTGCTAATTCCGTCGTATCTCGTAAAGGAAAAACGCGCCTTAGCTGTACTACGACCGGAATAAACTATTTTAATTACGAGTTACAATCGCCATTCACTCGGCAAATAATTAAATGCTGATAATTGGTTATATACAGGGGGTACTCATTTTATCGCCGCCTACCTTAAAAAAATTCTAGTTCATTTGTTCCACTGAATTATTTATATTTCACCTACCCACACCTTTTGTTTTCATGCGTAACTAAACGTCTTATTAAATCCTGAATAATACTTAACTACCTCTTTAATGTACATACATACATATCTTCACGACGAGTCCCTTACGGGGTAGGCAGAGAGCACGGAGTGCCAAATATCTCTATCC
>DWEI01004237.1:0-11890 GCA_018245875.1 Mysoria ambigua | reverse complement strand
TAAATATCGATACTTCTAAATTATAATATCGATATATTATTATCAACATCCCTACGGACGTGTACGTACAGTTTTTGGTAAGCATGTGTTTAGTCAATGTGCGTGAGGTAGTTTTTCGATAAAATAAGGTATCTATAATGCTTTATTTCATAAAATACTATTTTTCTGCCATCCCCCATCTGAACTTTATACTCGTTCGTTCGTGCACCGTTCGTAAAAAGGGAGCAAAAAGATCAACGCTTCACGTATTAATATATAGATGATACTTAATAAAAATGTTTGCAAAGAATCTCGTGCAATAAAATTGAGATCTACGAGACGTAATTATTTGCGGGTTCAAGATAAGAAGGTAACTAACTAGGTCAATCTAGGTATTTTGCATCCATCCAAAAAGAATAAAATAGGAGGCAACTTGAAAAGGCGGCCGTCGCAAACAACAACAGGCCTCGTAACGGACTCGCCGCTCGTTGAGGCTCCGCTGCGCCGACTTCCGAAAACACGTCTTGTTTGCGTCATCAACGAATTGGCGGACTGCGATGCAAACGAACGTGTCCTGTCACGGATATGGAATGAAATGTTAAGTGGTTTATAAATAAATCATTCATTGTTACTTGTGGCTACTTATATATAAAAAACGTAACTTCACGCCTTTAATCCCCGAAGGGGTAGGCAGATTTATTTATATATACTTACCTAGTTGAATCTGATACTTATGTACTTAGGTAATGTTTTATAACCATCACGTGAGATTTATAATAACTATTATATTATTGTATAGTAACTTGTATTATATGTATAGTACGCGTTGGTTTTAATTAAAAACAACATCTATTCACAAACCTAATTGCCGAGTTTTCAGAATTCGAAAATCAATTTCCTCGTTAACATCGTTAACATCTGTGGGCGGAATCGGTGACGTCTCGCCGATTCTAATGATTACGTAAACAACGCCTCAGTGCCGTGAATTTGTGAAAGTTTCTTGAAAATACTCGTACAATGGCCGATTGATTTCAATTGTGTATTTTTGTGGTGCGACGCGAACCACACGCGCGCCCTTGTCCACGTTCAATTCACGAATGGCATGATATTGTACTTATTTTAGTAGCTATGCTATTTTAAATTCAAACTCGTCTCGAATGGAGTGTCATGTCAGTAAAATGTTATGATCGATAGAAAAGCAAGCAGGATATTGGTGATGGGTATTGTATGTAGTCAGTCTTCGAAATTTGAAAGAACGGAAATTATAAATTCGTAAGGGATATTTTTTTTCATATTTTAAATTCAGAACGGACGCTTCGGTGAAATAAAAATAACAAAAAAGCAACTGAAAGATCTTTTCATATTTGATTCGAAGAGAAGATTAAGGGATTATAAATAAAGCGGTTTAGTGGGTGGAGCGGAAATGAAAAAACATAACGTTTTTTTTTTAATTTATAAATTACAACGTTCCCAGCAGAAAACCTTTAAGAGAACATTACTTTTTTTATATAATAAACTGGCGTGACCGCTTATTATTATTTTCCACTTGGTATTAAGTCTAAATACATAGTTATGTATATATGAATGTGTATAAACATATCCCCAACTTTACACGAATCGAAAGTTATATAGGAAAGGTTGTTGGAATGTTGATGGAAACAAGCGCCGATGGAGACCAAGACCTACCTATCTTGATAAAATAGGCCAGATACCAGCTGATGCGGGAGTTATGAATATCTGAAACATGTGAGCATGTATGATGGACGGAGAGAGAGCTGAATGCAGAAAAAGCGCAGCAGATGTGTATTGAATGAAGTACTTGGCACACGGTACCAAATATCTCAGCTCTCGTGAGAAATCTTACGTCCGCTACGAACTACATCAAGCTGACCAAGGTTGAAAACTATTTTCGTTGTCCATTCGGTACATAAATTTATCTTAAATCTATTATGATGTTATAGCAATCATTGCATCTCAGTGTAAACATCGAATTCACAAACTGTTGCGTATAAATTATGCTTCAGAACAAAATGCACTTCTCAACACCTGGCCGTGACAAAATTCCTATTGCACAAGCACATCGACATAAAAGCGCTTCACCCATTACAGAAATAATTATATCGTGCAATATTATGGCACTCGGTGAAATAGGAAATTAATTACGTATCGTAAACCATTTTATTGCTTAGATCCCTACCTTATTGTCTGAGTCGTAAAGGCGAAATTGCCGGCCGTTAAACAACATTAGGAGTCGGCGCGACAGAAACGCGCCGCGTCCCTTTCACTCGTACGTCGCGCGGGTCCGTGCGAGAGGGACGCACCGCACGTCTAGATGGGAGAGCGAAGTTCATTAGACATTCACAGAATGAAACTCAATCATATTATTATTATTTCTCGTCGTTTAGGGAGGACCGCTTTGCGCCATAGCGAACGAGTTCCTAGTTTACCTGCTGGTGGTATGCGAGAGGGGACCAAATGAATTTTTAGTAGATTGCTTTGCGAGTGGAATATAACGAATACTGCTTTTCACAGAGAAAATTGAGGTATTGAGGAGTTTACGGTGAGTTCCTCAATTCACGTATCATTGCGTGGTTCTTTCATTAAATGACACAAAAGGTTTATATCTATATGAGTTTAATCTTATCAACTGAGCAATTTCGTTTAATATAATTAGTAATTTGCTAGGTCGTCACGGCACACGTTCAAACTCCATTCGATGTAATAAGATTAAGTAACTGAATCTGATAATTTTCTTTATTACGGTGATGAATTTGTTGCGTAACAAGCACCCAATAAAAAGAATATACAACTTTTTCAAAAACTACTGTTTTGTGGTGTGTTTCGTTTGACTTCGTAACGTGATTGGCGAGGCGTGACAATGTACCACACTTGTTTGCCTACTTCTTAGGGGTAGATTTTAGGTTCGCTATATTTCTCATCATCATCGTCGACCTGTTTCCGTTCAACTTGTCACACGTTTCTGTAATGTATATTGTCACTTGAATCGCAATCACACACGAGCAATCTCTTGCAAAGATATGTAGTAGTAGATTTTATTGAAACATCCTGAGGTTCTATTTTAAATACGATAAAAATCTGCTCTACTTTTCGAACGGGTCTATCTGTATGTACCCCAAGGCGTTCACTAGTTATACGATAGAGGTGCGTTCCGTTACACTCGTGTTTCCGTTCAAAAATATTATTCTCGGATGTCTATAACGCAACAAAAGGACCTCCATCCTCTGGCGGTGCCGCGACGCGCGGGGTGTAGAGATGATAACATACATGGTGTTTTAAAATAATTCGATTCCGCTGGCGCCCTCTCGCATTGTCTGTGTCCCGACACGATTACTGTCGGCGCTGTGACGACTCGCCGCGATGTGGTTACACATGATAATAGAATAACATACTTACGTGCCAGTGTATTGTAGTGGTGGCTTGTATTGTGTTAGATATGTAGTCGTATGTGCGGGAGAAATGGAAAACAAAAGAAACATGTGAGGCATATACACCTCTAGCACGATAACGGTACGGACTGAAATGGCTTGACGGAGATAAAACAACAATGTTACACATTTGGAAGAAAATTGCTACCAAGATTCGTTTTCTTCTACAAACATGGAATATACATACATAGACGTCTTTTTCGTAGTGAACGAACATCTCGATGCTTGTAGAGTTTCGAGTGATGCACCCGGGTTTTTGACTTCAACCTATGTTAGTCGCATCGCCGCCTCCAGGAGACGAGGACGGCAGCCCACGGTGAACTTGAATACGTGTCTTACTTAAGTTGGTTCAGATATCACGCTGAGCGTCAGCTCGGGTATATTATAAAGTTGTTGCTCCTCAACTCCTTGTACATTGTCTATTTCACGTTGAACTTTTTCATTTGCATCCTGTAATTTAACAATATGACTAACGTTGTGTTTTTTTTTTTATAAAATCCCAATGTTAGATGGTAACCGATTTATTGGTCCCCCCTCATGGTAGTGCGCAGCCGCCCTTTAGGGCGGACCTGCGTTCAACGGGGGATATAAAAAGACTGATGATTACGATGGTGACATTTCTTTGACCCACATGTGGACGCGTTCTATGATAGCGTCGGGTGTATTTGTCTGCAAAAACGGTAGCTTCAGTCCACGCGTAGTGTTTCTTCGCGAGGGTTGTTCTTTAAGCCATATCGCTCGATATTTAATACGGTAGGCGAGCTCCGACACATGCCCCGGGGTAGCTGCAGCGAGGCCGCGCGCCGCGCGACGCGGGCCAGGTGCGCGCCGCGCGCTGAAACAAAGCGCCGGCCTCACAATGCCTGCATTAAAAATACATTAACTGTTCCGAGTCGCGAGCGATGGCACTCCGAGGATTTGTTTCATTTAATTCGCCCTCTTTAGGAGTAGTAAGCTAAAATGTGAATAATGTTATGTATTTAGAAGTGCATCAGGTGTTGTGAGGATAGAGATGATTTACAATATCGATAGTAGTATATACATAATCGATATCGATAGTAGAGTATCGACTCTACCTACCCCATAAGTTAATTGATAATTGTTAATATATAAATGTTTGCGTGCACAAATTACTCAGTCACGATGATCACGAATTATTTTATTTCCGTTTTAATTAATAATAAATTAATGAAACAAGTAAATAAATAATTGTTTTGGTAACAGTACGGGAGTTCATTGCAATGGAATCACTGAGTCATGAGATTCGATTTAAAATAGACGAATAATGAGCCAAATAATAATGTACTAAATCAATTTTCGTTATCGATGGGCGTCAGTGGCCACTGGGCGCAGCCTGCTCGTTTGTCAGCTAGCTTTCCGCGGAAAAAAATCGATGATACAATAAAATGTTGTGAAATCTCCTGGCGCCCGTCACTTGTACCGCGAATAAACGGAGCATGATTTTTTCATAAGTCACAACCACTTAAAGGTTTGAATTAAATTAATATTATTACGTACAGAGAATTGTAAATTCCAGGCGACCTACTTTCATACATACGCATACTTAGATTGTACTGTTCTAGCTCTTTGTTGGAGCCCGCTCGGATTGTATTACACGATTTGTATTGGAAAAAAAATTGTTCCGCTCTCAAAGAAACTCATTTCAAGCGCCGCCCCGCTCTACATAGGTCTTGTTAGTTTAAGATTTCTCTAGAAATTGCTCGTTGTTGTTTGTTTGTTGTATCTTAAGTAGTTTTAGTACTTAATAGTAATTGATTGGCTCGTCTGTGTAGCGGTTGCAAGCGCCGCTGCTGGTTGAGAGGTCTCAGATTCGAACCTCGGATCGGAAAGTGTCTTTGCATTTTTCGTACTTGCAATTTCAGCTATTATCATGGAGTCTCGATTCGTGTCCCATATCTGGCAACAGGCTTAACCGCACTTGCATGGTGTGACATACCTATAACATCAGTGGTGAAATGTTGGCGTCATACATTTAAACTTAAACGTTGCTACACTTCTCTGCGTACCCTTTCGCAGAAACACAAACGTGTTTTTCTGTTAGATATGTAATATAACGTAACATCACGACTGTAATTGGTGACGTGGTAGGCAGAGGAGTGTAGTACATTCCCACGATTCACCGGTTACGTTGACGTCCCACAATGGAATGGGTGGTGAGCCTATTGCCGTGCATCGGGCACATATCCAAACTCCGAGCCATCACTAGAAAATCTAATTTAGAAAAAAATTGTAGTGCCCGACCCGGAATTTGAACCCAGGACCTCCCGATCGGCTGTCGCGCTTGCAACCAACACAACGAGGTAGTCATGTATGTATTATATTACAAAGACCGTTCTTTCTAGGTCATGTCAAAACAGAAGCAAATTTTAATTATCGTCTTCATAGAGTACTTCCTCACAGAATACTGAACAAAGTAGATTATTTTCTTTACGTAAAGCTTACGTACGTCATCTCGATAAGTTTTCCATCTCTCGGCTGCAGCACCCTCGCAGCGGGTCGGCGACCTCGGATCCCCCCGTTGCTTGGTCTAGTTTTTAGGGTTCATGATGTTAGGGGATGTTTACATAATAGTTTTTTCCACATACAACGTAAGCTTAGTTTTGTTGGGCGTGTACTGTTGAAGGATGGCTCAGTGGCGAAATAGATTATTTATATATCATGATGTCGGTCTTGTTAAGACCTGTCGTGCGTCGTCTAAATCTTTCTCTTCTCTTTTTACACAAGCACGGTGGGTTCGGAAACTTGAACCTTGCATTGCGATACTAACCCAGTATCTGATCAGTTTGGTCTAGATAGGTGATGATTCTTGGACTCTCTCGACACCCGCCTCCGTCCAAGTTCGCGTTGTATACTTTGGTGACAAAAAAACTTAACATATCAAAACTAAAATTACAGTTGAACTGACAGACAAATCCGTCTCTTAGTCAGTGATATTGTAGTAAATATTTGTAGACTTAAAATTTTATTCCTTGCCCTTGATGTTGTTTAATATCATTAGTCTCTAACTATATAAAAGCTTATCGTCGAAAGTAAGTATTACATTTTGTTCGGGAAATCTCCACAAGTATACACAAAAATCTATAGACCATTTTTCATTACGTCACATGACACATCATCCGCCTGTTCTAATCAAAGGCTGGGGACATAAATCCCATAAGCAGTTTTCTTTCCCAAAACGATTACTTGAAAGTCGTAAACAAATCTAGATAAAAAATTCAACTCTATAATCAAGTCGATTCTATAATCATAATCAATCAATTCAACTCTATAACCTAGTGCCTTCAGTGCGGCATGTGTGCTCGCGTCCTTACAAGTACATTCGAACTCGCAAGTAAAAAACCCGGTTGACAACTTCTACCCCACTAGGTCATTGGCCCCGCACTAAAGACTAACCCTAGCCCCTAACATTGAACCACTCCTGTGCCGTACGAGCGAGTTTGAAAGGGTACATCGTTGAAGTCACAAAAGGACCCATTAAATGTAGGTCTAAGGCATGTTGGAGAAACCCCCATGGCATTTTCAATGGCTTCAAAGCGATGTTTCAATCAAGAGCTCGGTTTTGTGTTTCTTCTTTTGTTTTCCCATCAGGGGTTATGATAATTACCGCATGGCTTCATACGAAGATGCACTCTTAGTGATTTAAGTCAAGTATGGATGTGATCCAAATGTGGAGACTTAAATTTTCTTGTCGAGAATTGTGTTCATACATGTCGGGGATTGGACAAGGAAGTCGTTTTTCATATACGAAACAAATACATACTACAAGCACTCCCCAACCAGGTCACTGTGTGGCCTGATCATTTGAACCGTGCTGTCCTGTTGAGGCGTCAACGATTTTTTAATTAAAACGCAGCATAAAATAATGCGTGACGTTCGAGTGCTACGATCGTGTTCATAAGAATACAAATATAGGTTGGACGATTGTGGGCAGGAGGAAGGGAGGGAGGACTATGCTACGTTAGGTGAATTTAAAGAGAAAAAAAAAAGCTTTTTAGCTATGTCATGTTAATATCTGTGCGGTCATTATCTTTGCCATCATATGTATACTTTTGAGGACCGAAGAAAAAGATACTCTTTTGTATAATACTTTGCCAAACTTAAAAGAACTTACAATGTCAAGAGTGTTAAAGACAAAAATATTTGCCTTAATTTCAGGCGGAGGCTGCACATTTCCAGCGGACTGGACGGGCATCTGGTTCCAGTCGGGCATCCAGGGTCTGATCGCTATCAACTCCACACACATACAGTCCAAGGGCGAGTGCTCCGAGACGGAGTCCTACGACAAATTCCTGCTCTACGACAGGTATGTGATGATGACGACAATAAGATACAGGTTGTTGTGTGGACCTCACTTACACGGCATCCTACTGCTCGCTTTTCGTATACGATTTAAAATCAAACTGGTCTTCATTAAAATAAGATTCTTGGATACAATTTGTAAAGTTGTTCCTTAGTCACCAAAAGTTGACATCTTGTGTATTCGCGCCGTCATGGATCATATCTCTTTACAGGGGCTACGACTGCTACAGGTGTATGGTCATCCATGAGAAACATAAATATGTTTTGCAATATAAAGAGAGTAAGTGCCAACGAGAATTATTTTTTTCTCAACGATCAGGCTATTTTTAAACCTATTAGTTTCATCCAATATTCCTGTATGATATATACAAAATATTACTATATTATAATTACCATTGTTTGAGATCCCAAGTCGAAGAAATTCCTTAGTTTCATTTATAGGACAAAGTACATTGTACAGTTTGCATGTGCGCGGTAAAATACTAGTACTTGAAGAGAATGCGTGGTAATCTTTAAAATTGATTACATTACAGCCTACTGCAGCCAGAAGGACTCTCTCACTTCGATATGCGACGAGATCAGCGGAGACGCGCCATTGTACTCCATGTTCCGCAAGGATCCGCGCCCGATACCGCAGGCCTGCCCTTTCCACCCGCCGCCCTTCACCTTCACTTACAGCAGGTTGGTCCACCCATCTTTTTACAAGGGAGGAGATACAGAGATCAATAAGCGAAGACGCAAATTGGATTATAACTTCTTATCTTGGTTAAGAGAAAAGAATTTTTTCTTTTGGTTCTTTTCGAGTTACTAGCAATTTGTATTATTAGAAAGGAAGTAATCGTTTACGTTATAATGGAATTCATTCCAGAGTTATCATATCTGTAGAAAGAATTCTATAATCCATTCACCTGCTGGCCATATTCAACTGGGGAACAAGGGAACAAATTTACTACTAGATTCTGTTTAAACTGTGTTGCCATTTCTAAAAGCATATTCATAGTAAAAGAAAACCGTCGAGTATCATCATCACCGTAATCTTTCCATCGAGCGAAATCTTGGCCAGATCTTTTACTATTGAGATTGCTAAATAACTAAGGATTAATCTGATATGCCAGGTGTTTTTGTCTAACCATCATAACTCTCAAACGGAAACGTGACAATTTCGAGCAGAACACAGAAGCAAGGGGTGATATATGACCCTGGCGGACGGTTTTTCCAGATACCTATAATAATTACCAATTTGTGCTTACAAAGACTTTGGATATAATATCCAATGTTATCTTTCTTATCCAGGGGTTCCGGAGACTGCTCCTTCCCTCTCTCCAGGGCGGAGTCCTGCACAGACGACTCGCGGTTGCTACTGCGCTACATGGCCTGCCCCGATGTACCAGGGACCGAGAGTAATGGTACCAGCGTTAATTATTATAATATTTTGCTAAATCAACAATAATTATAATAACTGGAAAAAAATGTTGTGTGGACCAAGATAAAAATAATTTATGAAAGTATTCCGTAATATACCTACATATTGTTATGTTCATTTCTTATAACGGTAGGCGGTGTTCCAGGATTGTACCTGCTACTGACCTGACAGACGTTTTCGTCTCCTAATCATTTCAGAACTGTAAGGATAGAGATATTTATCACTCGGTGACCTCTGCTTACCCTGTAAGGGCCCTGGGGTGAAAATATACATATACACGCTATTCAAATTAAAAGATAATAAAATTGAGCATTGTTTCTGGGCAGCTCAAACATAAAATATTGCAGCGACCTTATAATTCTGCTATAGGTTCACCACGATTTATGTTGCCGTTTTCAGTGGAGGAGCTGGTGTGTCTTGCTACTTGGAAGGAGGGCTCCACGAGATACCTGGTGGGCCAGATCTCGCAAGTGGCCCGTAGGAACTCCATAGCCTCGGATGAAGACACCTACAGGTACCATATAATATGTTGCAGTACAGAACCTATTCTCATATAAGACCTGGAAAGACTCAGAGCTTAATTATAATCTGGAATACTTATTCATCAAAATTACTTAGTGGTTTTTATAACCAGGTGACTGGCCGATCACTTATCTACACGGTATAGTTTAAATGTTTATTAAAAATACATTTAAAAAAAAACCTTGTAACAGTTTTGTCACAATGGATTCATGGTTGGAAGACTATATCGATAGTGATGAATGGACATTGTCAAGAAAAAAATTAGATGCTGTGAATGAACATTGAAGATATTAACATCGCCGCATCGATCGCTCGCAGATGCTTCATCTACAAGGGCCAGCACAGCGACAAGAGCATGACGTACATCATAGCGCAGTCCGGCGACGCCACGTGCAACGGGCTCTCCTCGCCTACCGACGGCAGCCGCACCATGAAGCTCACCAACAGTCTGTGTTCCATGTCAACACCCGCACACACACACACACGCGCGCGCACACGCACACACACGCGCGCACATGTACGCTATGACGTCACGGCTCTGTTCCAAGCGGCGTAATCTAATTTACAATATATGACAAGTGATATTGTGGCTTATAGAAAAAAAGTAGTGGAAGTCTAGCAGTTATATTATAGTCCACCTTCCCACTGTGAACGGGCGAGAATGAATCCCTGCTGCGTACTTATTGATATAAGATAACGTTAAGTGTCCCGTATCACTGGCTGTAGCAGATACAATACAACACAATTTACTTTATTGCACACCAAAAACAACAAAAACAGAAAAAAAACAGCTTAAATAAAAAAAATGGGTAAAAAAAGAAATACAATAAAAAACAGTCTAATAAAATTATACAAGATATAAGCAACTTTATAATATTTGTAGACGCGTGTGAGAAACGTTAATGGCGTTGTCAATTTACGTACATATTTTTTGCTACGCGCATAAAGCATATACCGGCAAGTGTGACTGAGCGGGCGGGCGCGCGACTGCTTGCAGGCGACGACGAGCACAACCGCTGCCACTTCCCCGCATGGATCGTGGAGCACCACAAGTGGTTCAGCCTGGACCACTCGCACCAGTACCGCTTCACCACCAAGAACGCCACGCTCAAGGTGCGCCAGCGACTCTCCAACTTTCCTTCTCCATCTATTTCGTACAGAAACTAGCATGCTTAAATGTTTTTTTTTCATTGAATTGGACGGCTATGTTTTGGCCGTACCTCATGTGATATGTATCATGGTAATGTACAGCTTATATGATATTACCGAAGCAGATAGCTGGCGGATGCCAAACGTCATCGACTCGGCCGATTGTTATCGACGACAAAAGATAATTATTTAAACACACACATATGTGATATTTTAGACATTAATGATCTGCATCTTGCAGTTTTCAGTAATAACAACTTTGAATATAACTGAAAATACCATATAACCATTGCAGCTTTGCTGGTTGAAGTCGTTGTGATATTCGCATCAAAACACTGCGCGCTCTCTATTTCGTCTGTAGGTCTAAAATTTCCCCGTTGACTAAGCCCGGTTCGATGTGACACCGCAGATAATGAACGAGGACGGCTCGTTCGAGGAGAAGCGGCTGGTCTGCCACTCCATCCTTGAGCAGAAGGACAAGAAGCACATCAAGCTCGTGGCGCACGTCACTAGAGGATGGTGAGTGGACAGTTTCAGGTATTTAGGTGCATTCTGAAATATTACATTTTCATGTTGATGAGTTCTGTCGTACATTATTGCATTACAACATCAAATTATATGAATTTCATTGCAAGATGTTTGTCCGCGATGAACTTCTAAACTACTCAACCGATGTAAACGAACCTTCGTAGTTATATACTGTTTGGTCCAACTTAAAACATAGGATAGTTTTTATCTCCATTAGAAATGTCAATATTTTTTACTTCGAATTTAACGTTTGTCTGTAGATAAAGGGTTCAATCTACTCTTAAGTTCTGTAAGAACACAATAGGTGGCGGTGAGAATTACACAATTTACCAGCCATAATCTTTTTTTTTATGAGTAAATATTCAACAGATGGCGCTGTGATTCAATTTCAAGTATTTTCTTTATGCTCATATTTTATGTAACTTAATCTCTTCGCAATGTTTCCGAAATGACCTTCGTTTCCATGCGGCAGCGAGTCCGGCCACGTGTGCCTGAAGTTCCACCGGCGCGAGGGCCACGTGAT
>DWEI01004236.1:0-11892 GCA_018245875.1 Mysoria ambigua | reverse complement strand
TATATTTGGTTGTAAAAAGCAGACTTATAAAGAAATAGAAGTGGGCAAGATTCATTTCCCTTTTCTAATTTTGGGGGCATATTCTTAACAGCAACTTATGTTTCATCATATTTTTACAACTGAAGGCATAGCACTATTAAATTATACTTTAGCAATGATTATTTCAATGTTATATTAGGATAAAATAGATTGTAAAAATATCCCATTAACAATCTTTTATAAACATTTATTGAAAATAATAAACTATTTTTTAAGAACTAAAAAAAAGATCACGCCTGTATTCTTTAAAAATGGACACAGAAGACTGTATTATACGCCCACGTTTAACCAGTTAATATCTATAAAATATTATCTTACATATTTAAATCCCAAAAAAATGTATATTGTACAATTTATTTATATAGTATATTTTCTTTATAGGCGCCCGTCATTCCGAGACAAAACCTGCGCCAACTGATGCCTGCTACGCAAATGCCTGTGGCTAAAGTGACGAAGGAAAAGAATAAGCTTGTAATTGTTCAGCAAAATAAGAAAAACTGACATTCAGCGAAGTTCGTGCTCCTGCTACAGAATCTCTTAACAATACTCGTTATTTATTGTATATTAAAAATGTAATTCAATCATAATATCATTTTATTTTCGTCATGTCATTTAAATTCATTATGATGGATAATAGAAAATAATATCAAATTTAAATTATTCATCATATTGTTTGCTTTGTAATTATCACAATTTGACCAATTTTCGTGGTTTTTATAAAGCAAAAATTTGTGAAAAATAAAACCATTTTGTGTATTTAAATATTCAGCAGTGATTGCAACCTCTCTCAGACCAGCGAAGAGTGTTTATGGCACAAGTATTGAATTCATCGAATGCACGAATACCTTCAAAGTCAATTAACTGTTATGAATATAATGCAGTTTCAAGGTTGGAATAAGAATAGTTTCTTACTATGGCCATCTGTCTGTCGCAATGAATACTATAAGGCTTAATTGTAAAAACACTGATTAATAAAACATAAGTGGTTTGGTATACTACTGTAATATATACTATTATGTACATCACAATAATTGTTACATGAAATTCACACTTTTTCACCCTTTTCATTCAAAGTAGACAAATTTTGAATATTATTACAACAATTGAACAAAGTAGACATGATAAATATTCGAGTTTATTTTGATAACAATTTTTCATACTGACATAAATAGTTTAATGAATCAAACCTAACACATAGATTACATTTAACCTTGTCACATTGTAAATTTAGCTTAAACTAAACTGAATCTTTTCAAAAATATTTTGTCCCCTATTAAACAATAAGCAGATATCTAATGTATAAATTCTGCCTTAATCTAAAACATGTATATAAATGAATACAATGGAATCCATCGCTATATTTGTTTATATTGTAATTTCCCACTTTTAAATATTTAGCATTCTTGGTGACTAATATATTACACGTTTATAGCAACTTAGTTCTAAAATGTCTAATGTTCATGTAAAACATAAAACAAATTCTGCCATTCTCATAATTTTAAATACTACATAGAGACAATACATCATTTCTATTACACAGAAAAATATCAGACACAATATAGTAATGGTAAATTAAAAAAAGCTTGCTTCTACTTTATATGATTTTCATTTAAATATTCTTCAATAGTGCTACTCATCACATAATTATCTTTGCTATTTGAAATTCCATGGTATACACAGAACTCCCTCAGAGAGCACTGAGTAATAGTGTGTTATGTACAATATATTTCCTCTTAATTTCTGAAAAGAAGTGGAAAAAACAAATTAAATATTCAAACATAAGTATACAATAGCGGAAAGTGTAGACTTATTCAAATTAATAAGAACTATAATAAAGACGTAATTGTATATATTGTTAATAAATAATTGAGATTTACCAAATTTAGTTTGTCAATTCGTGTAAGAAGCCTTTCACAACAGGATATCATAAGCCCTGGAGTTATGCTGTCATCTTTATGTAGTTCCAATAGTCCAAATCGTTCCTTCACTTCGGCATAAAGTGCTCTTTCCACATGTTTATTTCTGAAACAGTATGCATTATAAAATTGATAGACCACAGCTTTGGTGAAAATTATAGTTCAACAATAGTAGCTCATGTTTTTCAAGTAAAAATGAATGTCTCATGTCATAGCAAAATCTATAGTAATGGAAAATACTAGCACGTAGCACTTAATGTAAAATAATTACTGCAAGCTATATTCATGCTGATAACTTAGTCCAACCAATGTTGAAGATAATGACAAATTTGAAGATGGTTTGTGGAAAATGTCGTTCACTTTCTATGGAATATCTATTACCCTTTATAGAATAAAACATTATTCTTTACATTGTTTATATTGCATACTTCACAGACATACATGTTCAAGCGACTTCTACATTATTTCGCTATATATAGAATGCTAAAGAATAATAATTTTCATAATCGGACATAAACATAAGTGGTGAAATATGATAGTGTACTACACTTTTCTGCCTACCACTACGGCTATTGCGGGCATGATGTCTTGCTATTTTTATATTACGTTGTAAAATGTACAATACTCACATATTGTATTCCGTCAACAATAAAGTAGCTTCGTCGAGGTGGCTTGTGATGTACGCAATAAGTTCATCCGCTGGACATGAGGATGGAGTGATAAACTGCCCGGTGGGGGACAACATTAACGGACCTGCCTCTCTACAAAACATCAAAAATCATTTAAAATTGAATTTTAATTTTATTTATATAATCATTTGAATCTATTATCACAATACTTACGGTTCTACGACAATTTCATATTTGCTAAGAGATTCAGGCACTGTGTGGTGAAATTTTTTTCCTTGACCATAAAAATCTCCTATAGAAGTTATAAGTTGTCGAAGATGACTGCAGTATTGAGCTGCTGATACCTTTGGCATAAATTTCCTTTAAAATAAATATATACTAATTAGAATGATCAAATTTAGTAGATTGTTATGTAAAATTTATTATTGTAATGTTATTATTTCTTTAAATAAGAATAAAACAAAGCTTCAAATCTACCCCATGACAATGAAGCACTCTTTACTTTGTATGAAACATACCTTCTACATATATGTATATTCCTTAAGATACTTGATAAAGCTTTCTCATACTGTGGTATTTCTGTTAAGGCACTGTCTTCTTGACTAACTTTTTTAATCAACTGAAAAAATCAATACAAAATGTAGTTCACATTGTATATATAGTATACCAAATGTAATTTGAATTCGGAAAAAAAAAACAACCAGCATATGTAATATAATTGGAACGAGAAACTGTTATCGAGATCCCATAATACACACCTAAAATAAAGTACATTATATGCTCACCGAAAGCCATTCATTTCTAACATCAATAATATTGAGGAACACATCTCCATCTAAACTTACTCCAGTGAACTGGCCGAGTGCTATTGTTCTGCCTGAACAAAAGAAAAAATGTTATGTTTAAATTGTTGTACTTGCATGCATGAACTAGACCAAAAATAGCTCACCTTTTAAATTGACCATGTGTTTGGAATGTTGAGATGCCATAGATGCTAGACTCTGTAATGCTCCTCGTATGTGGCTAATATTCCAGCCACTGTCATATTTTACCTAAAAACATCCTTCTTTTAATCACTGACATAATTTTATGAATGAATTTTAGATTTGAAAAACAAACTATAATTAAAATTATTCCAGTTTCAGGCTTTACCAACTTCTTTTATACCATATGTTTTGCATAGCTGATCTATTAAAGATTTCACTTGGTCTCTTGTTGCTTTTGTCGACTCATATTTCTTTTTGGCACTTGTACTATTTTCGTGTATCCAATCACTGAAAGTTTAAACCATGTACAATTACAGAATAACTGAACCTGTAGTAGGGATTATGAAAAGGAAAGAAGCACCTGTAGCCCAAGGTCAAGTTATGATTGGTAATTTACCAAATGAAACTCTAGACTGGCTGTGTGTTAACAGTGTTTTAATATTATTTGCATACTTAAAAATTAATGTTTTAATATTATTTGCATACTTAAAAATTCATGTATTAATATTATTTGCATACTTAAAAATTAATGTTTTAATATTATTTGCATACTTAAAAATTCATGTTATGCAAATTTTCATAGTGGTTTTATTTGAGTAAAGGTTGTTATCATTTTTGAACATCTATGCAACCCTCAAATGAAAAGAATTATAGTCAGGTGAGGGTTGCAAATGGGTTATACCGACAATAATCATTTAAGTGCCTAAATAAATATTGAATATGTATCAGAACTCTTTAAAGAAGGTAGCCCCGCAGTGGACTGACATAGAATTATGGTGATGATGATGATGTACATGACAAAAATAATACTCACATGATGTTTTCTATGGCTTTTTTTTCTTCCACTTTCCTTTTCATGTGTGTGGCTTTTTCAAATTCACTTTTATATTTCTCATAAGCTTGTGTAAAATCATGTTTACTGAAACATTTAGGATTTTCCTGTAATGCTTAGTTACATTAATTTATTATACAGCAACTAACTACACCAAAACAGCTCCAATGTATCCACTGATATTGTCTTAAAATTAATGGATAATAATTCATATAAGAAAATTAACAATTAAATATAAATTTCATAATAAAAAGTGAATAAAATACCTGAACTCAGTTTTCAATGTACTCCTTGGTATTTTGTCAATATATGTAGTAGGTAAATTGCATGCACTCAGAACTTTTGTAATCGTTTCCCTTACATTGTTTCCGTTCAATTTAATTTTAACATATTTAAATTCACCTGCGGACAATATTTATGGTCTATTGCTTATGCTGTGACAAAACATATTGCCAAAATTACCATGAAGCATTTATTTTTACAATTCAAACATACCTTCAGGCATGTCTTTTTGTCTCAAATAAAAAGACAAGTCTGATATAGATACAATTTTACTAGATTGTTGAGCTTCCAGCAGAGCACTGAGTTGCTGAAGAGAATTCTCATTAATTTTCTATGGAGGAAACAAAGATAACTGATAAATCGAGCATCACATTGAGCAAAAATGTTCAACAGAATCCATATGGTAAATGTTTTGGTGAACTAAATCATATTCCCATTTTCTGTACTTATGATACAAAAAGCTTCATTGGAATATGCTGGTGTTATGTAGATGATATTAATATGAGAATACTGTAGAAGGTTATAAGCAATCAAGGAAACAAATTTCAGTTTCCAGGTAACCACATAAAATAATAATAATAATTAGAAGCAAAACCGTACATGAAATTGTTCTTGAAAATTTTCATGTGTATCTATTATGCACTTGATTCATCAACTACAAAAACTATTTTATGAAATTCTTGTTTACTTTATTTAGTTACTAATAATAGTAAAAGCAATAGATAAATTTTCACAAATGTCTGTGACAAGATCATCAGAATCAATATTTCAGATACCTTTCAAAATGGGATGATGACACATTTCTATGGTAAAACATAATTCATACTGTAACTAAAATGAAATTTTTGGCATCATGACAGGAAACTAATTTTTTGGCTAAATATATAAGATGCATTTTCTGCATGTATATCTTATTCTAAGAGGATAACATGAAAAGTGTTGTAGATATATCTGATCTAACTATAATTAATTTCAAATAATAAAAAAAAATTGTAATGGTTATGAAATCATCAAAATAATAAATTCATAAAAACAGTGTGAATACTTCATGATTAATCTTTGTTCAGCGAAGCAGGTTTAATATAACTGAAATTCTGTAAATACGCATTATTTTTAGCAAAGATTGTCTGTTGACAGGCTTTTGTTCTAAACAATTATGCGCAGACTACTTACTCTTTGTTCTGGATATTTTCCAAATAAGTCAGGATGTACATTAAAGTAAAACGGTCGAAGAGCTGTGGAAATTTCTGCAGAACTTAGGGATCGGCTGAGTATATTGGTGAGGCACTCGCATCTACGGAAAAAGGTAAAAGTCAGCATCTGTATTAAAATTTAAAAGACATATATTATTCAAAAATACCTTATTTTTAGTCTGCAATACATTTTACGAATATTTATTTGTGTGATCTTCGATTATTTCTTAAATGATATGTTTATTAGGATGGTTGGTGCGAGATGTTTGCAATTTTGACACATCTGTCATCTCACTCAACCCAGTTAAGTCAAATTAACTTACAATACCTAGTGTCATTGTCACATGTTTTCACTTCATTAGAAATGAACCGCCACAGATACAAATTCTTATCATCGGTAATGTTTTTGTCCAGTTTTTATAAATAATATTCTTTCGCTACCATAATTTAACATATTAGTGTAACTCCAATTTACTCTCAATCATCGAAAACTAAACCATATCTATTTAATTACTTATCAGAACACGTTGGTAAATATACATTTTGCTATATTTATAATAGATATTTTTATGCTATCATTGCGTATATCGCTTTGTCTTCAGTTTGAGCATTAAACAATAATTTTTAATAGTTGGACAAGACTTAAATAAAGAAATAGGACTATAAATATAGTAGGTAAAAAATCTTATTCTAAAAGAGCTAGGATTATACGCTTAACTGACATCAATAATATGTATATTCACTAATTCACTATAGATTCTATTTTTTGATGCTTCTTAACTTCTACTTAACTTCAACTGCTTCAACTTATTCTAAATGAAAATGCTTTGTTGCCTTTTTTAACTGATAACCACTTAAACTTAAGAGAAACAAAAGTTAGGAATAAAGTTTTAGGTATATAAGACAGACAACCTATTAAATGATTTATTTAAAGCTAATATCGAAACTGAAACAAAATCAATTGCTTTGTTCACGTAAATAATGTACTATGATACAAAATTAAATAATCGTATAGGGCATTGCAAAAAAGAAAATAAATATATTTGCTTGTTGATCTGATATGATCAGATGTACTGGTAGAAGCAAGCATTTAACATAAACGGCTATTTTGTCACGGAAGTAGAAGGCAGGAAGATAATGATAAACTATGTGTCGTGGAAGGTTAACATTTGAAATGAACAACAGGTCAGCAGTGGATCGATTGAGATAAAATCTGAAGGCTGTGTGTAAGGTAGCTACGATAGTGACGCAACGTCGAAGCGCAGACGCAGTAGCGCCGCTCGCCCTCCGCTAGAGCCTGCGACTTGCCAACCTACCTCATAATTGTTATACAGACGAGTTCAATAATTAAGAGATAAATATACCAACAGTGCGGCGGCGAGCGGAGGGCGGCAGTCGAGTGGCGGCCGCGTCGCGTACCAGACACTCGCGGCAAGTGATGTACCTAAAGCTTGTTCGACATTTTTCTATCGACGTCGAAGGAATCTCGCCGAACTGGTTCCCGCGCAACACTGCGTTAGTGCGCCGCTCTGGTGAACCCTTTCGCTTGTAAATGTGCCGATATTTACATATGCGCGCTCGATCTCGCATCGAACTTTCGATCCGCGCCTGTAGCTCAACCGGTGTGCCCCGCGAGCAGGCCGCCGGCGCGCGCGCGCCGTCGCCGCCGCCCCAACGCGCTCACCTCCTGCACATCGTGCGATGATCCACGTACGTTACCTTATTTACCTTTTATACCATTTAAACAGGTTCCATTTATGTTGACGTCGAATGCTACGAGAAATTCCATCTAGAATTTGTAAAATTGTTAATAATATATCAACGATTTTTTTCTCCAACCGTTCATCCTATATTTTCACGTGGAAAAGTCTTACACACTTTTACCGTCTGTTTTATTCACATCGTAAATAAGACATAACATCATTATTATTCCTCGTATAATCAATTTATTCTCTTATATATGATAGTTTACATAGAGAGATATTTCAAACAAAATTGATGAATTCTAACTAGCTTAAACCGTTACCTAGTTAATATTTATTTCATAGCATTTCCCTTAAAATACATAACAACGAATTTGTCAGATTGCTATAATATTAACTAAATATAAAATATGTGCTAGGTGTAAATGTCCCATTTTATGATATTGCCACATTCCCCACTCAGAATGACGTAAGTAGAACGTTCTCCCATGGGGGCGTAGTACATATCTCTGCCTCGTCGCAAAATTTTTGTTGGGCTGTAAATGTTTTTTTTGTCTTTTTTTTAATATTCAGCCTGACAAACGGCCTTCCTTTAAACGTCGAGAATTGCAAGCATTACAAGCCCCATAATCTGGGATTATTATGGTCAATGTCGACACCAATATGTACTAACATAATGCCAATAAGAATCGAATGTGATCAAATGCAAAATTTCCCTGTTCTAAGAACCAAAAACCAACTGATACCAATATATTTCCTCATTATAATATGTCAATAAGAAAAGTACAGCGCAGGAAATAGTAAAATAGCTTCTATAAACTTAGCTTTTTCGTTTTATGGGGAATGTAGAGTTATTGACCAAGTATAAATTTATCATACGATTTAAAATGTACAAACGTATGTAATGACTAAACAGTACATTTTCATTCAACATACAGTAAATTAAAATAAGAACTACATTTTAGTGGGATAGCGACATAGCCTCAGACTCGTATATAAAAGTATCAATAATGAAGAAAGCCTCCCTGCTCGGCACGTTCATTCCTCTTCGTCCAGTACGGAGTGTAGATAAATAAAAAATCTGCTTTCATTAATTGACAATTTGTATTTATTAATTATACAATGATATAATAAAATTAACTGGTTATATTTTTGCTGCCTAAGATAACCGTATAGTAATAAAGACGAAAGAGAATTTCGAAAACTGTTTAAGTCACGAATGATCCATTGCATTCTTCAATCTTAAAAACTTAAGAAATCTGTGTAGAGCAAGTTGTAGGCTCACTATATTCATTCCAATAACTATATTAATTCCAATAACTGTCTAAAACTTCAAGAAAAGAATCTCGATATTATTATTAGATAGACGGAGTAAATTACGTGGCTGTATATCTACCGAGTTGCTCTGTGCCATCTTTAAGAAGAGTAAATGATATTAACTAAAGCTTTACATAAAACACTGCGACGTAATATTTTATTTGTTGAAAACAGTGTAACCTTTATTTTTACACCAATAAACTTTTTTTATATTAGAATATAAACAACATGGCCGACCGTTCTTACTACAGCATAATTTAAGCATTTAATGTATACCTACGTATTTTAGACGAGCGAAAATAAAACTATAGATCAGATCAATGGCACGTGAAGAAAACGTGAAATTATTATTACGTTGTGTCAAAGCGAATCGTGTTTCTACTGAGTAAATAAAGTAATATATAGATATTATTGTATATACGTATATATTTATATATAACGAATTTATCAAAACAGGATTGGTGATCACTGAAGCATTAAGTGTAAGAAGGCCTTCTGTGTTCATGCTCTGCTGCTCAAGCTAACGCCTCCTTCCACTTCCACACACCTCGCTTGGATTTTATTTAACTGCCAACGACAAAACGAAATTCCAATCGTCGATTTGTTTACGCTATAAATTGTTATAGGGACGTGTGTTCCACAAGACGTTAACGATATTCTCGAATACAATTCTGAATTTAAAAAATTCTATGCACGAGTGACATATGCGTTTGGTCACTCGAATAGTTTTCAATTTCATAACTGCAACCAATGCGAAGAAGTGTACTTAAAACATACGACATTTATCGGGTCTAGGTGACAGAGTGTCGTTCGAATGATAGTTGGGTCGTTTTAAAACGTTGTTAACAGTGTGTTAAGGAGACACATAAACAGCTAGACGCGTCCGCGTCCACGAGTTGCTGATACGGTTCGACGTCGAGAATGTATCAACAGTGTCTCTTGCTGTTGAGTGTGTTCAACGTGTGGATGTGTGTGAACCGGTCTTATAGATGCGAGCCACCGTTCGGTGTAACCGCATAATTTAAATAAATGATTAAGTTTCGTGCTGGGTTTCACAATTAAAAACTGTTAAGGCCCGCTGTACAGTACTACGGCGTTCGCCCGTTACGTAATGAGAAAGCAACGACATGTCAGCGAAACGGGCGTATGAGTGAACACAACAATATAATTAACACAACAAGGAAAACTGAGACCGTGACGTGGTGGTTCCTCTTAAAGCCATTAATGAACACCATTAACGTAATTTGCATACAAGGATAGGTATATAGTAAGATAGGGAAGTACATTATAAGTATTATAGTGACACTCTTGTGTGTCTGTACGATTTTCTGTTGGAGTATAAAATAATAATATTCACAGCAATAGCAATTGTTCGTATGTTTTTTTTTTCGCGAAAATTAATTATTTTACGTTAATTAGTAAAATATTGGATATTATGGTTTGAATGAAAAAGTGACCCTCCTTTTATTACATATAGTTACTGATTAAAGTGAATATAAATTATTAATTACGGAACAACTTACGATATTGGAGTTAGTGAAACAAATCTATAGTTAATGCTGTGTTGAATTTAACTGGTGGTCGTACAGAACGCACCGGTTGTAGAGTTGTAACGTCAAGACTACAACAAGGCATTTTTAAAGCTTCACATAAAATGATTTCATGCGCTGAAACTTACAATATAATAGAATATTCATTGAAAAATATTTTATTAAAAACGTAGTATATAATATTCGAGTGGCGCCTGCGTGACGAAGTCGCGATGCGATATGAAAAGAAAAGTTAGAGTTTAACCGATCGCCGCTCCTGCCGAGTGTCGTAGAATTAAATTTTATTTGTAGTTCGCGATATTATTTTCTAGTGATTCTTGCTATGTTTTAGCATAACACGTTCGCCAAGGTTGAACGGCGTTATTATTTGTATAATACTGTTGTCTCCCTCGCTGTCATGTACAAGTGGACATGAGTTTAAGTCTTGTTATCCATAATTTCGAAAATCTCCATTAGTTATTATACAACTTGAATGAAAATGTAGCGTATGAAGTACTTCACATGAGATGCAACTATGTATATAAAACTAATAATTACATGTATATAAAATTAGTAATTACTTTTAAAATCAATGATTTCATATTTGAAAAATGGTTTCATTAACTACACCTATTTTTATAATGTCGACGTACCATTAAATAGATAGTTCATTTGATGCATTTTACCAAAAACTTTCCTCGTTACCAGAATTTATTATATTTATCAATTAGAATTTTAAAAATGTCGTGATGTTGTTTGAAATGAAATGATTAATATACATATGTGGGTATACACTTATACTATTGTGGCTTTACTAACTCCATACACAAAATCGATCTAAAAGCAAAATGCTCATTACTCGTTTATTACTTCTCATCAAATTCCATACATAAATCCATATAAAATCAAAGCGAGTTAAACTGTAGAATGTTCAAAAGTTTCAAATGACAAGGTGTTAAGTTAACATAACGCGAACATAGGAATAACAATTATAGAAGCATCTATATACGACAAAGTACAACGAATTGATTTAAACGCCGAGATAAACGGCCAGGTAAGTCGCACTAGATCTTCCGGAATGCGTTCACGACCTTCAATTTGACACGCCGAGTCGACACTATCGCATGATGATTGTAATCAGCGCATTTGTACACTTCTGCAATCGGAACCTGCGCATGCATGCGGGCCAAAGTGGACTTTACACTGACCGCGCTAAGGGCATGACTCATCCTTCTTACACCTTGTTATAGGGAAGAGAAATTGTATACTAATTGGTGGAAATTAGGTTGCAAGGAGCTCATGCTAAGTGCAATTTGAGTTGGATGCGATTCGTCGAATTAAAGCGTGTGTGTGTCAAGAACACGCAGAATTACAAAATTTACAAGTTATTTCGTTACGTTGTTTATTTTCAATTTACGCACGTTGAAAAATTATTTTTCGTCAAAAATTGTTCTACTAAGATGAAA
>DWEI01004235.1:0-11894 GCA_018245875.1 Mysoria ambigua | reverse complement strand
TTGGTGATTATCATAATAGTGTGTCATTATGGGTATAAGTGTACATGTTAATGAACTTTTAGAAAATTGCACCTCTATATATCTGTTATATTTTGTTAGTTAAATGAAGCCAGATGAGTGGGTTTTTTAATTAATCGATCTACTGTTCTAATGGAAGAATGAAGTCAGTCAAACACAAGAGTGATTTACAGTCAGTCATTTGTCTACTACACTAAGAAGAGCTTTGGACACCAAGGCACGATCACTGACCTGCCGCGGTAGTACCGTGGCTTTTTTCTGCTGATCGTCCAAGATTTCTATTAACTTCTGATTCCACTTCCATCTGGCTTAGTAGATGTTCAAATTCTAATGGTGAATATTTTTTGCTGGGTGTTCTCGAAGCCGTTATACTTTCCGGCTTCCGTATTGGCAAAGCTCTAAGCAACACAGTCTCATAAGGATTAGGCAATTTGGTCAGCACGTGTGTTTTACCATCTTGCTGCGTCCATAATGCACTATTTGTGTGTTCATTTGGTCTCGCTCCTTTTAAATCCTTATGTCGTAATACAGTCACATGTTTTCTATTTAAGTCGTTTACTATAGCAAGATTATCATGTTTGGGAGGAACGGGTACTGGTTTCGATGCTAAGTAGTTAAAGGAATGATTAAAAGGATAGGCCTCGAAAAACTTTTGCGTCACTTTTGGTGGGTCTACCATCTTTTCTCCCCATTTAAAGTTAACATGATTATTTGTTTTTTTATCATAAACCGGTAGGAAATAGTGCAAATTATTCATTTGTGACAAGGAGACCTTTTTAACATTCTCATGCATTTGTTTCACAAACATGTCATGAGGGCTCAAGGTATTCGATTGTAAAGGGTGATTTGATTGTGAATCGAGCAAAGAGTCGTGCATCTCGCTATCAGATAAAATGATGTTAAAAGGCTTTTCGTCATGCAAAGCTGACGACAGCTCGTCATGACTCGATGCACTTTTGTACGTATTTGGTGGATTTAAATGTGCATTTAGCTGACTATGTAAATTCCAATTATCGTTGTTTTTCATAACATGATCAGATAAAACAGTTTTGAATGGAGATTCATTACTCCCTGGTGTGAAAACTGTCATGTTAACCCCTGTCACTGGTTTTGGATATGATTCCATATAATTAATCGGATTCTTAGATATAACGCCAGGAGCTGATACTACATTTTTTAAAATTTTCGGTATACTGGATTTGATTTTGCCCAGATGCTTGTAATATTTGGTGCTATCTGTGGCAATGGGCGGGGTGGGTATTACAGTTGTAAATGTGGGTAGAATGGGTGCGATTGGAGTTACATAATTCACGGTTGGCTCTTCGCCAAGGGTCGGCATGCTATATTTCAGAAAAGATGATCCTTCTGTCTCTCCAGCTGTAAGCAATAACAAAGTGTTGATGAATGAAATAGCATTACTTTCGTGCAATGTTACAATTGTATGAACATTTTGCATGCGCTCATGAGAAATAGTTGATGATATTATGATATGTATGAGCCCGATTTTTTTTGTCGTAGGATTTATGTACCGAAGCAAGCCATGGTGTAATACGCGAATGACACGTAAATGCTTATTAAACGGTAGAACTCCACCCATCTTACCGTGAGGTATGCAACCCCATTGTTTACAGCAGTCCTCGCCGGAGATATTGACTGGAGCGGGTCGATGCATCGGCGGACAACGGAGAGTCTGTGGTGGAAGAGGAGGCAGAGGCGAGCAAGCTTCTTGGCAGTCCAGTTCACCGTTTTCACAAAAGCAGTGCTCTTCGCAACCAGTTAGCGAAAGTGGTACTTCACTCCAATTGGGAATTCTGAAAAACGTAGTTTGCTAAAAATATACATTTAAAACTTAACATTACACCTGTAATTCTCGAAGAGGTGGGAAGAAGATAGTAGTATACTCCTCTTTTTCACAAGGCATTTACCACTATTTCTTACCAGTATTTGTCACAGTTTTACAACAAAAAAAATTAATAACAATTATATCAGAATTAACTTACGCGACTCCCTTATAGTGACAAGTACCGTCGCTAAGACACCTTGCTGATCGTGGACAACAGTTAGGGGGTTGCGATGGCGGGGTGGTTTCCCATCGAACGCAACCCTTAGACACTAACTCTAAACCAACATGGTTGGGACACACCAACGGGGCGCATTCTCTAGTATCGTGTCCTGTGCATTCACATAGTTCCGTACAACCAATGTGAAACTCCTCGCCTGGAAACAATAATGTTATAATCACCGTGATTTTCACACAATAACATCGGGAAAGATGTAAATTGCTAGGGAATATAATTTTCGTTATAACATTAATTTACGTCATAAACGCCTTAATATGTTTAATGCTCGTATTGAAATTAATAAATAATATTCCTGAAGTAGCTAAAAAAAATAAAAAACTCCAGTAAAAAACAGTCAAAACGTCAATTTTGAAATGAATGACGAATAAATATTTTACTATACTCACCAACTGCATAAAAATGTCCATCTTGATAACAGCCACGTTTGGTCCCATTTCCCGAATCTTCCATCGGCACTTCGTTTACTTCAGCATCGGAAGTAGTTATTGTGAAATTAAATTTCGTACCGGTTTCTTTGGTTTTCAAGACATAATCTTTTCCTCCGTCAAGATTGAGTATCAAATTTGAGTATTTAAGTTCAACATCCTTGTAAGACTGTCCACCATCATCACTTAGGAGAAGATGTATTGGATCTTCGCTACTATTCAAATGTATTAGATTGACTTGTACGCTGTTATTGTGTAATACTTTGATTGATCCAATGGGTTCGAGTAACACGAGGGGCCTTGCTGGAGCTTCCTGCCCAGTAATGTGTGCTTCCAAATCTCTCGGAGTTTGCTGGCGTATCAATAGGAAAAATATTTTTAATGAAATCAAGATTATGAATTATAAAAACCAAAATAATAATGACTAATGTAACAAGTTTCTGCAATAACTACGGGGTGTAACTTTGGTTGCTTCTTCAAAAATAACGCTCTGAACTTTTCCACCAAAAATATATTTTTAAAAAGACTATGGAAGTTCACATGAAGAAATATTGAAGTTCGAATACATGGTAGCAGACCAAGTTAGAGCAGATTAAACTAAATATTTGGTTTGGTTACCTCCGTAGTCGTTGTGGTGGAACTAGTAACGTTTTCTATGGGCTCTTCGTGCACGTCTTGAGACACGTCACAGATTTGCACCTCACAGCATTCGTCATTTGGGTCTTGAACATTTATGCACTTGTCCGATTGGGGAAGGCGAGTGCACCTACGAAGGAAGAAATCTTGTATATATTATTAATTTTATTATTACACTAAATTGTTTTTCTTTTTGAAAGTGTATACGAGTTGGTATATATCTAAGCATTATATAAGCCATATTTTAAAATTAAGTTTTATTAGATTATGTGCTGAAATACTTAAAATGTTATTATTATCTAAATCAAAATTTTACTTTTAATTGGTAACAACAGATGTTGAAATTTCATATTTAGGTTATATTGTGTGATTTTATTGTCGACAATTCTTACATATACATTATTTTTTGTAAGAAATACGGATTACAATATATCCCTTAGATTGAGTATCATTTACTTTTCTTATTATCTCCTTATAAAAAGCAAAAACTAAGATGACTGTATTTATAATTGTCAGTACTTTTACCTAGGCTTGCAGGTAACTACAGAGTTTCTCTCACATGTGCACGTCTGTTCACAACCAATGTTCCATTTCGCGCCCACTTGATGGGTGTCGTTTCCATATTTACACACTTCTAACGTCGTTGGCTTCATGTCTGTCACAAAAAAACCATTTTATACGAATAAATAATACAATCACTATCGCCGCACAAAATAATCGATCAATGTAATATAAAAAATGATAACTTAAAAGTACTTTAGTATATTAAGGATATTTGACACTAAGAGCTCACTGGACCTGAAGTGACGATTCAGCAGTAATAAAAGAAATATATGAGGGAAACTTAGTGCATATTCCTTACCACCATTACCAGTAGCACAGGCGACAATAGAACAGCAATCATCAACTGGCGATTCGAAGCACAGGGGGTCGTTGAGCCGACGGCCTTTGCGTATGTACGGATGTTTGCATCGCGGGCTGCAGTCGAAGCTACCCCCCGGCGAACATTCACAAGTTTCCTCGCACCCTCGATCTACGTGTTCTCCAATCTACAATTATTAAAAGTCATTTTAATAAACATTAGTTCGCCATTATTCAAAAAAAAATTACAGATGTTAATGAAATAATGTACCTTATAAGAAATACCGTTCTCTCTACATATCTCTATTTCCTCCGATCCTTTGTCAGTTCCTAGCAGAGGGTGAAATGGCTCTTGTAAATTGGTATAAAACTTATCAGGTATGTGTTTCTGTTTGGCATCATTGTCCGTTAATCTCGGAAGCTCGTCTTCGTCTTCACCGTCTAAGTTAACATCGCTGAGGTCCACTAAGCTTTTCTTTGGTTCCTTCTTATTTGTTTGATTGTGCAAAGCGTTAGCAAAGTTCTGCAACTCATCCACACTTAGGTTCAATAATCTGGGCTTAGGTTTCCCCGATGGTTCTGTAGCGTCCGTCAACATATCGGGTATTGTCAACTCTTTAACGGTTTCAGTGGTTGTCTCTTTTGTATTCTCTTTTGTATTTTGTGTGGACCGCGTCGGAGCGGACGTCGTGGTGGACGGTGCGGGTGCTTCAGTGTTGATAACGGATGTTGGCGCAGACGATGACGGCACATCTTCGTCTTCATTGGCTAGTTTACCTGTGACATAAAAATTATTACATTCTATTTGGTTTGATAAGGACAGTTGTATCTATAATTGATAAAAGTAGCGAGCATTTATGTTAAAATATCATATGAAAATTATCATATTTAAACTATTATAAAATGTCAGTAGTATTAAGGTAAAAATAGAAAATACACGACATAATTTACTTCTTAGCAAAATTGTTACTATAATTGTTGAAAACACAACTGTCAAATTAAAGTCTCTCTCTTTATTAATTCCCTTTTAGAAGAATTTTATTAAATTGCACAAATCGTATCAAATGACTAATATTATTTTTAAAACGGTTAATTAATGTTTGAAGTTGAACGTTCGCTAATTGGTTAAAGCAATCTATGTAACTGTAATTTTAAAAGGTCGATTCTACGGAAGATCGAACAATTTCACATATAATTTGCAAGAATAATTTACATTACAGTAAGCGAATTTTATGCACTAATAACCTTTTGCGCAAGTACATAGCTAGCTAGATTGAAACAATTTATACAGATTGTTCTATTCACCTATGATTTTTTTGAACTGGTTAAACATCCCGTTCTTCGTTTATTAAGACATATTAATTCTTATTACATCAGTATATGTATGTTTTTCTTTGACCTTTGTTTTTGTCGACCGAGATGATGACGAAAAGTTGGAGTAGCTACCTAAACACCTTACATTATGTATCATATTCTTGGTATATCGAGTTATTCTTGTTTGAACTGTGTAAAATAAATAAATAGTTCCAAGATAGCTAGCAAGTGTTACTAGTCTAGAAGTATAATAATGCCTACTTCACCATTAATCTATTCAGTTACGTATCTTCTTACTAGTGATGTACTAATAATTTTGATTTAGCTTAGCTTTGATTTTTTGTTAACTCGATGTCAAATATCAAATTATATTAACGACTTGTATTGGGATGTTTATGTCCAAAAATAAACCATAATTTACAACCGGTTTTCGGTTTCACAATAAACATTTTACGATGGCACAACTTGAATATATTTGTGTTAAAAATGACGACAGATTATTATCGTAACGTAACATTACGCCTGTAATCCCTGACGAGGTAAGTAACGTTATTATTAATGTTTTTAATGTATCGCAAAATTGAATCCGATTTGTACCGGATCAAATCACATACGTTTATTCGGTACGGCTTGATTACTTTCGCACTCATCCGAGGTCCTTCTTCATGAGCTCCTGTTAAGCGCAACGAGGTCGTGGTACCGACCAAGTACATTAAGCCAAGCTGAACATACATTACATAGGCACTCACGAATCATTTAACTGTAAAATTCATTACTCCCAATATAAGTACTTACATACCCACATATCTCCACGCCCATACGGGGTAGGCAGAGAGCACCAAGTGCCAAATATCCAATGCAAACTATGCTCAAACGTATGGCGTGATTAAGATGCCTTTGAAATGTTACACATGGAAATATATGTGAGATCACAAAATTTGTTTGGTACAGCCGATTATATGAAAACATCTAGTGTTAGCTAGGAGTTTGTATTTGGACCCGTTTTAAGGCGATAGCCTCTCTCCCTGTTCCTCCTCGAAACTATTATAATCCTCTGTCTACCTCTTCGGTGATTACAGGCGCGATGCTACGTATATTAATAGTAAATTGGCGAACTAAAGTTATAATGTTCGCTAAACGGACACGACAGCGTGAACGCCGAGTCCCGTTACAAAGCGTCTCCGTCACACCGACAGCGGTTGGCAGTAATTTATGCACAGACGTGTCGCACACATTATGTTTCTATAATGTATTGATAAATGATATTGATAAGTTCTTCTGTACGGGTGCAGGTTCTTAGATGATAACTTACTGATACATTGCTCAGTGAGAGCGACTTCAATATAATTGTCATTTTATGTAATAACCTAGAGTTGGTCGCACTCCCACCTGACGCAGTGTAGACGCGGCTTAAGTTGGAGCACCCATACGCAGAAACGCCTTATGGTCCTCGCTCTGAAGTGTATGATGATGAACATAGACCAGATTCGGTAGAGATAGAAATAGTGTTCACGCTCGGTGGTCTCCGTCTACCCCGTGAGGAAGCCGGCATGGCAGTACCTACGGGTAGCGAGGACAGATGCACGACACTGCAGTTTATTCTGTACAGTCTACCGCTTCCTGTGTTGACGTAATTGTGTCAGATGCGTTAGAGAATATTATAACAGATGACCTTAATATACACAAGTTTATTACCATCAATAAACAGCACACTACAGTTATATTAAATTAAAACTTCAACCACGATCCACTGTTTTCTGAATGCTTTAGTGTTACGGAACTAAAAACGTACCGTAAGATTAAGTATCTAATTATGATAGACATTATATATAGTAATATGCGATGGGAAAATATTTATGTGAAGAATATATTTAGTAGAACAAGAATATATTAGTAGTCTTCAACTCGGGAATCGAACCCGGGACCTCCCGATCGGTAGTCGCGCTTGCAACCAACACGACCAACGAGGCAGTCAAAATATATTTTGAAAAAAGACACATCACATTTCAAGGTGAGACGTAAACGTAACCGGTGAAACGTGGGAGTGTGCACACTACCTAATACGAAGATTACACACATGAAGCTAGGTACGTTAAATGTTATTTCTGCAAGTGGTTTTATACCTGTAAAATCGATCTGTAACAGAATACAATATTTACCGGCCATGCATCACAGATGTAATACGAAGCCCGCTTAACACGTCTTAATTCATTGAAGAGTGATTATGTGATCATCGAAGAGTGATATCATAAATTTATGAATAAATATAAATATCCCAAAAAAAATCGATGTAAATATTTTATACTGTTCCCGGTTTGAGACCAAACCGACCGTCGTGAGATCGTAATGGAATGGAACGACTATATTCAACCGGACCCTTTTTCGTGACAAAGCCATATCAATTATGTACGATAATATTGGGCTCAGAAGACATGTGAATAAAAATAAAAAGTCAAGCATGTTTCGGTTGTGTGAAATGCACCACAAGTAGAATATTATTCGTAGTCATGCTTTGTACCTGTGCGTTGGTAGAAATATAAGCTGTTATGTGAGTTTCTTTTCCACGTGAGGAGGTAATCGTAAACTCTGTTATGTTAAACTGCATCTGCCTAAGACAATATGTAATCAGTTTGATTAAATAAATAAGTATTGTTGTTTCAATTATTGTTAATTTCAGTCCAATGGACGGTAACCTTATCATTCAAACTGGCTGGATAGCCACATAGGCTATAGTCCCCACACTTGCCATGCGGGTTTAGCACCACGTAAGCTTGAGCTTCAGGACACTTCAGCTTCTCACATCGCCGACACTGCTGTCCATAGACGACCAGGGTCTTAGGTGCGTCGAGACAGACCGTACTGACAATACACAATTGAATTTTATTCAAAACGCCATATTTTTACTTTACTTTTGCTTTGATAGGCGACATTATTACGAAAATAAATTAGACTAAAAATACATTATCAAGCTTACGTTTCTCAAACAAGCCCTAGTTTAACCAACAGTCATATAAATAAAATGTAATTGCACTATAACAAATGCAACTATACGACACTTGAAGCAACTACAGAACTAGGTTTGCGTATTTGGATCGAACCGGACGCGTTCCAAAAGAAGGTCAGTTCAAGAGCATCTTATAGTCGGCGTGTCTTATCTGGTGTTGTTTTCTAATAGACATGAAAATGAAAACACGAAAAAAGTAACTGGACCTTTGGTGCGGTGATATGAACCGTTGCACCGTTGGATCGTGGGTTCGATTCCCGCTCAGAAAAAATATATGTCGGACGAGCACAAGTGAGGGTGTGAAAGAGTAATAATACCTATATATTTATGTAAGTATATATTTCTATGTAAATATGTTATTCACCAACCGCCTGGTTACCACAGCACTTAACACTCTTATTGCTGACATTGGGAATGGACGGCCGTGTGTCAAGGCGTCCCTATATATTATTATTACAAAAGCACGTTCCGACCCTATTTGACGCAGATCTTAATTTCTGCCCAACCCTGTAAGAAATACACACGTATGAAAGAAAATCTCAAGGTTCATACTTGAAATTGTCAAGTGTCATTTCAGCGGAACAATACTTCGAGTACAATCATAGATTTCGCTGGAGGCCTTCCAAGAGATAGTATCGCCGGTAAACACGATTCAAAAGCCACTGTGCGGTCCGCGATGCGCTGTTACATGACGCACGAGGGATCCATTGAAACGGTAATCGCCGCGGCCGCGGTTCGACAAGCCAAACAAACCTGTGTAAAGTCTAGAACCGTCTGCGCAATTCAACGCGGACGCTCACGTTGCATTATGCAAGTGTCGTCGCAGTTTGGAGATCGAGCCCACGATGATTTGTAACCGCGACGTGTATCTCACATGCTTGTTCTCGGTGTTTAATGTTCGTGTGTTCAGTTCCAGGTGTGCATTAAAAACGAATTTATTCACGACCTCGGCGACGTGTTTGCTCCTCGACGTCGCCATTGCGTTGTTAACGGCAATGCCGTGCGGCTCGATCTCCTTGCATCTAATAAAAACTGTTAAGCGATTTAAAAAAATATCGAATTACAAGAAAATTTATAATCGTAAAACATAATTAAATTTTTTATAATTTGAAAGTAGTTTAAAGTCATTGTATTTAATTTATCTGTAAGAATATTATTTATAGTTACTATGTATAGATAATATTATAAATTATTATTTAGCAGACTAGCATTGACCAAGATATTATTATATGGCAATACGTTCAGCCTCTATTTTACATATAGCGCAGCGTAAATGTTACAGGTGAAACGTGGCAGTGTACTGCACACTGCCGACTACCTCTTCGATGATAACCGGCGTTATGTTACGTTACGTTATTGGCTGAAGTCTTACAAGCAAGTGCACACGGCGGGGGCTAAGTGACGACAAGTTTATCCTAATAATCCGATCTAATACACGGCCATCGGTTACATTAGTCATCTTGCCGAAGCTGTAATAATCTAATTAGTCAAGTTAAATTGATCTGTGTTCGGGCAAAGGAATAACACATCCGTGACTCCATGCCGGTGTAGAATCGTGTCGTAAAAGATGACAAGAGGTGCTGGCAGAACGCGGTATCGGCCGGTCAATTGTCTATCATAATGTAACTCTAAAGTATCAACAGAAGTAACGCTTCGTGATCAGACATACCAGTAGTAGTAACGCTTCGCGATCAATCCAAGGTGGGGTGCGTGATCATCAGTGACATTTAAGACCAATGGCACCGCGACTTACCCGTATTACTCATTCTGTTTTTATTAGTTATGATACATGTAAGCTATAAAGACGCAAATCCTTGATATTTGTGTAAATAAAACGTATGCGTTACAAGATATGTTTTTATCACACAATCCCGTTGTTTAGACTCTATTTAAATGTTACCAGAGTACATAATATAGTGAGGAATTTGATTTTATTGAATATAATAAATGTTTATATATATTTTGAGGTACAAAAGTTGTAACTTGTTCTGATATCCTGATATTGGTCATCAGCGAGTTTAGTCATGCGTGTAACTAATTTTAGATTTAATGCCTTTCATCGGACACATCTTCTAAGCTTTGGTGACTAAGTCGTGTTACTTAAGTCTTAGTCGATACCTGTCTTACATTATATTCTTCAAATTTATTATTCAAATTTAAACAGTATTAGAAAACTGTTAGTTGTTACATAGCAGAATATAGAAAGCGTGAAATCAGATTAATTTCATTAATAATTGAAAACAAATAGGAGCACCTCACTTCTCTGCTTTCCTTTTTGGGGATTACAGGCGTGACGTTATGTTTTATTGTCGTTTTGACATCACATGCACCTTTTATGTACTAGACTGCCTTTATTTAAGGAGTTCAAAAAAATATTACAAAGCATAGCGTAACAGATTTATTTGTGCAAATAAATCAACTTGAATAGTATAATTATATTGTTATATAAATTTCTATGGATACTTAATGCCCGTTAACATTAACTTTATTGTCTTACAGAGGTATATAATGTTTTTTATTAGGAATTCATAAATGTTATTAAGCACTTAATGTCTGAAATAGTTATAAACGTTAAAGGTTTTTGTAATAATAACGCAACGTTGAAAACTTACAACTCTTATCTTGCTATAAAAAAACAATTTATTACTCAATCCAAATATAATTTTTATGACTCCGTGAAATCTTGGAAACCACGGGTGTAGTGTCGTGTATATTTTACTGTTATCACATAAATCGGGTGGTAAGTTCGACCCGAGATAACCAAGCAAGACAAATAGCCGATGTTCTGATAAATTTTATTCTTTGTGGCATTTTAGAATTATATACGCATGTTTGTTTTATAAGTTTGTTGACTTGTTAAAATGAATCTTTGTTCAGTAAAAAAAAAAATCGCTTAATAATATTTGAAATAAATTATTAAACTAAACTGTTCAAAATTTGCCTCGTTGGCCGAGTGGATAGACTCAGAGCTTCTGTTCGAGAGGTCCTGGGATTACCTCACGTTGATGCATAAACTTGCATACTTAGTCACATGTCAATATAGCCCACAATGACATTAAACTTGGTCATATTGTAAACAACATTTACTTGGCGCAATAAGGAAGTCGACATCCTGCAAAGACTGGCTTCCGCGAGCATCCCGATCGAATGGCATTATCTCACGCCGTGGTCGCGCACCGCGTGCGGCTACATCGCCGGCTCCGTTTAATATCGGTATAACGACAGGTGTGCACAGTCGGGTAAGAGGCACGGGAGGTATGAGAAAATTTACACGACACGACAACGACACGATTTCTAACGATATAAAACTATAGTAACTTTACATCGAATGATGTAAAAGATGTGCCTTTGTGCTTTTATATTAAAATGTATTAACATCTTTTTAAAAAGATATTAAAATAACATTCAGTGTTTTGTTTTTTTTACCGTTTTATTGACCTCAGATTTCTTGCCAAAATGTTCAGATAAAAAATGGAACTCGGCTTTGTCTTGGCTAACCGAAATACAGTGCCAGTATATGTAGTAAGCAAAAAAAAAACTTATTTATAAATGCAG
>DWEI01004234.1:0-11895 GCA_018245875.1 Mysoria ambigua | reverse complement strand
ATTATTATCCGCGCTTCCAAAAAATGTTTGCGGTATCCCGTAGGTATAGGTTGATACGTCTCATGTAGATAGTAGGTAGGTATTTAATGTAGGTAATGGCGAATCGATAAAAGCCAGTTTATTTCTAAGTAAAATATTCGGCGATTTACTTTTGGATACTATCCAAATTGCTAAAAAACTTCAATGTCAGTACCCAATGTTCCAATAAAATATAGATTACGTAAACGAAACGATAAGATAAAGTGTTGTAGGAAATGTACATTATGTGTGGCGCGTGTGACGCGCGAGAACTGCCGACCCTAATTCATTCATTTATCCACGGCTCATCTTACCTATTGCGATTTAGCATTATCGGTCTGTAAAACTAAATCTGTTTTGTAACAGTCACTGAAATGTTTTCAATTAATATTAATTGGTCTTATAAGTGTAGCTGACTTGTAAAATAATTAAATATTTGATAATATTAAAGTAGAAGCAATTATTAGCTAATTAAAAATGCTTTTGTGTGATCTTGAAGTCATTAACAGAAACTAAATTAGACACAAGTCTTTTAATATTTTATTAAATTAAAAATCTATACCACACATCATATTAATAAACGGAATAATAAAAAATATATAGGGGTAACATATCACGGACAAGTGATCTAAACACGTTGAAATAAAATAGGAAGTACACAAAAACAGTACCAAAGACTATGAAATAAAACTAGGCGATACGCGTTTAGCGCACAAGGAAAATCCTATTAGTGTATCCCATGAGTTATCTTACCTAAAATCGAGCGTAGACGCGCCGTGGTCCGCGAACAAGACAACGGGTGGTGAGTAGCGTTCATTAGCGCCGCAGAGCCTCGTCTCCGCGACGCCGCCCGCGCTGTGCACGGCGGTCGCGCCGCCAAGTTGAAGCCATCCGCCGACGCAGCTGAGCGAAACATATCAATTGTTCTATACACGACAGTAAAAAACTTGTAATTTGTTTTTGTGATGTTTATTTAAAATATTTATTTATTAATATGATGAGACCTAGCCTATCTTAAGGAACTACTATAAAGAAAGTTTACAGCAGGGGTGGATCAAAAATTAGCTGAATCTACGCGTACATATAAACTATTTTATGATATACATTTAGTGTCGTATCTCATTATGTAGGTGTCGATGGTAAAAATGCGATAAGTAAATGAGGTAATATCTAACTATATATAAATGAGCCAAACAGTTTAACAAACTTGACGAGATTAGTATATTTAGACCAAAAATGAAGACTAAATACGAATTGTATTATATTATATTAACATTACAAATAATGTCTTCAAAAGAAGAAATTAGTTTAGAAACATGAATTTAACATTTTCCAAAACTGATTTTTATTTAAAAAAAGGCAGACTTTCAGCTGGGAAAGTATATGTAGCTGATGTTGTTATATCTTCGAATGTTGCATACCTACATTAGATAATTAATTCGAATTGAAAGCTTTCCACAACAACGAAACTACAAAGTGGTCTGCAAATAAAACAACAATATCACGTACGAAAGCTTATTATCTCGCTAGATACACCAAAAGAGCTCATTAATGCAAACGAACCGAAAATGCACAAAGAACATTATTAAACACACAAACTGCTATATCGCTCTGATCACGTACGAGTAATTAACAATGTAACGTCGCACGGTACTGAATACAGCATTTAATCAGCTATGAGATATTATTAATTCATTTTAATCTGAAAACGATTGTACAGTTTAATTTTTCTCCTCGCGGTACACCTATTCCAAACGTGTACGCGAACAAGTCGATATTCCTGTCACCAAAAGCGAAGGTCCAAAGCTGTTTCGCTTCAAATATTCAATTTGACGGGACATTGATCACAACTGTCTGTTTTCGACAACATCGGACCCGAAGCAGCCTTCCGCGCACCCTATTTATGTTAACGTATTCAAATAAAACGACTTAAATATTTGATCTCGTGTATTCACTCTTGCGAATGGAGAAATACGTATTTGCATGGAAACAGATATACCATGCTTAGGACCTTTATTTATTCACGTTGGTTATTTTTAAATAATAAACTCTTGTTTTTAAATGATAAATTTTAAATAATAAACTGAATAAAACTGTGTAGGTCGTTATAATAATTGCTTCAATTAACATGTACAACAAGAAGTGAAACGCGGAAGTGTTACAACTCGCTGCTTACCCCCTGAGAACGATATAGTTATGACGTTATGTTACCATGCATTATTCATTTGTACAACAAGTATTTGATCATCTGAATATGAAAGCAGTTAAATAAAAATTCTTCTACATAAATTCTACATAAATAAAGCAACATTCTTCTACATAAATGTTGGATTTTAATAATGCATAATCATTACTTAGAATCAATCAACGTCTCCTTACTTATCTGTTTTATTTACATCAAAAACTATGCAATACGACCAGATAAGTTATGATAGATTAATCGATTACTTATTGTATCACATATTTCACAGGTTGTGTAACATTATAACACTACTTGCATACCAATCAAGACAATGTCCAGTATAATAATGGATAACGGAACGCAATGACAAAGCCATAAAACCGACTAATACATATATCTACCGAGATAATTGTACAAAGTATCTTACGGACAATGGTGGTCGTTAGCTCTGAAAGCCTACAAATTATAAATGCCCACTGCTAGGATTATTATTAGAATCTCGTCTTTTCTTTCTTATCTTTGTATGTCTGATAAGATTTTTATTATGCGAATTTATTAGTTTTCAATATACTTAGCTTCTATTTTTACAAAAGAACAATAACCAAAAATCAATAAAATTAGTACAGTCTACAATGAAAGTACTATCTAACGCTGAATAAAAACAGGTAAAAAATTTCAGTCTAGGTTTTCTCTAAGGCCAAAAATACAATTTCGAATTGCAATATTGTTGCCTCAGCAGTAACAAAGGAATTCAGAACACTCTCACGATTAACAAGTCACGTTTAAATCCCACTATGGAATAGGTGGTGAGCCTATTGTCAAGCATCGGGCACATAACCAGACTCCGAACTATTACTAGAGTATCTTGTTGTATTCGACCCGGGAATCAAACCCGGGACCTTCCGATCGGCAGTTGCACTTGCAATCAACACGACCAACGAGGCAGTCAACGAAACAGTAACAGGAAAAAAGAAAAGCACCTTTCCTGTATTTCAATGCATAGGGTGATTCGAAAAGTGGTCTTACCTCGAACCATTAAATCTACCGACGGAAACTAGCCGGTACAGTTGTATTTCTACGCGCTGCCCAGCGTCAGGCTGCAGGAAGTACGAGCAGGCGCCCGGCCCCTCGATCGACGGCGACTTGATCTGCCCAAACGTCTTGCCCGACTTGTTCTTGAGTACGCGCGAGTCAATTGTGATGTTACACACTGTCAAAGATACTTTGTTATATAAACCCGACAAATAGAAAAACTGTTATCTGCAAATAACTTTCAGATAAAAACATTGTACCGTCCTAGTACTAGTTAATCTAACGTACTTAAATAAGCAGGATTCGGAAGGCGTAGTATCTGCCGATACGAGGGGAGGTCTCTGTCTGGTAATAAACTTATGAAGACTGTCGGATAAGACAAAAAAAAATTGCGTGGACAGTGGATAGACATTTTTATATTGGTCCAAATATTTATATGTAGTTATAATCACGATCGATGCTACTGGGAACCCATCTGCCAGTAGTGGACGGAGACAGACTGATGATGATAATGCAACACGATCGGTAAAAAGTTACAGCGATCGTGTGTGTGAATAAACGTGTAGGTATTAAATGACCAAACGCAAGCATAGCCCGTCAGTTAGAGTTTGCTAAAATTATTACCAAAATTTAAAGTCTTTTCTAAAACATTGTAGGTCTTTAATTGAAGACTTGTTAAATAAAGAAGTTAGCACCAAGGTTGAAAACATATACATGCGGAGAATTTCTATTTCAACCATGATAAAGCCTGATCTGTATAAAATACACCTACACAACGCTTTTCATAGAAAAATTAGACGTTTAATTTGATGGGCTTCTAATTCTGGAAATTTAAATGAGTTCCCCGACGAACATCGCTCGCTATTGAAACCCGCAACTAGGTCGCCGGCTAGCTGCGGAGTCGGCGGAACTTTAAACGTTCGCGTGTCAAAGTTGCCGGGGAATAAATAAAAAGCTTGTCAACTGTTGCCGAGTCCGGGGGCAATTTGGACCGGATACACTGTAGTTGCTGGAAAACATTCATTCGCTGGACATTTTATAATTAATTGGTTACGTATGTGGCAAAATATTAAATCAAAATCCTGAATAAATGTAATGTTGAACTCAACCCACCGCTCGAAACAAGCCGCTTTAGATGAGTCTACTCGAATTCAATTAGATAGGATTATATATTCGAATAAAAATGCATCTTCATCATCATCCGCCTGTCTAAACCCACTGCTGGAAGAAGTTAAATTCGCATTTACCTGTGCCTAGACAGGGCGCTATCGGTGAACTTATCTTTAAAAATGTATTTTGGATTCGAAACTTATTTGCTCATTGCATGCCACACCATGCAGAACGTTAAACATTATTAAAAAAGAAATCATTATTTTAGACGTCATCTACCTGGATATTCATCGAGGGAGCAATATAAAGAAGCGATCAATGGTACAATGACAATCCACCACCACATTGTTCCCCATCGGAAAGTATTGTTTTTCTTTTTATGCAGATGTTCGTCTCGATAACGTTGGGTGATATTGTAATTACAAAACGACATTAACTCAAAACATATAAATATTATTACATTATAGTAAAAATATTTGCAATAATATTCATATAGTACCTTTTGAGTTATACCAGAAAATATTATTAGATTTATCAAAGCGTGCAATCACAATTCCCATATATGTAATTTCCATACATGAACTTTCATAAATTTCAAGCTAAAGTGGTAATACGGCCTTACATCTGATATCAAAACTTTAAATAGACATTTTAATGGAACGATATTACGTATAAATATATAAGAAATTCCAAAGAATCTTGTATAATGTATGAATATTAAATGACTTTGGAGAAACTGAAATCTTAATATTGACCTAAGGTTAATAATCAGTCGGTATACCAGGTTACGCAAACATTGACCGAGCTCCGCCTGAGGGGGTCCGGGAACAAAAACATTCGCCTGTTTAGAAATTGTCGTAATGTTTCTCGCCCATAATATTTTAAGCTCTTAAATATTATGTTTATAATAAATACATGTTTAACATGTTCAGTTTGTTTAACCGTTTGCTAAAAGTAAATTATTACTGTGTTTCGTTATTATTAATGTGTCGTGTTTAAATCCTTTATCTTACAATAGGTTCTAACGATTATTATAATGTTAAGTTTACTCAGTTCTAAAAATAATTCCAAAAATATTATTACTTATTGTGTTTGAATTTAAAAAAATACGCAGTCCATGTAATTTAATAAAAAAATAGCTTGTCTTCATTTACTGTAGCTGCGTAGTTGCAACTACATAAATCGTTTTTAATGGAGAGTACTCCATATTAAACATACAGCTCCAAATATCTGACTTTTCATCTTAACAGCTTCAGTAACTGACACATCAATGTATTCGTAGGTGACATCTGTTCGTAAGTCGTACTCACTATTGGAACAGTACTGTTCAAGGCCGCACTGCGCGCATCGCGTGGGCGCCACGTCGCCGCACGGGCAGGCGCCGTCGCGCGCGCAGCACGCACAGTCGTCGCTCCCGCCGCCCGGACACGCGCACCCGCTCGACGACTGCGTCCACAGGTCCACTTGACCTGCGAAAATATGTTCTCGAATGTATTTGTAGAACTTGGAAAATCTGTAATCAATTTTATTAAAATGAGATAACTAAAGAAGTCAATAATCGATTATCTTTAAATATTAAACATAAGTAAAACATAATTTTATTTTTTAATTTAAGGTATACTCTATAGGTACACTTCATAGCTTTTAGAGCTTTGAAACCGAAACAAAATAATCGTTATAACAAATTATGTAATAACACGCAACTTCATCCCACGCAAAATATGTTGCTAATAGGCTAGCTAATATGTAAAATTATTATTATTATACTCTGTTTTCTCGACCTTGTGAAAAAGTAAAACTGGACCCAGTAACAGGAAGTTTACAGATCAAACCGTGTTATAAACACAAAGCTTTATCAAAAAATGTACTCACTGCTCCCATCAAGGAAGATAGGTGTCCAGGCAATCTGCGCGGACACAGCGACGCACGCGGCGGCGACCAGCAGCGCCGCCTGCCGGCGCATGGTGCGCGCGGGCAGTCACCGCGGCGCTCGCCCCGCGACCCGCCCGCGCCGCCTTCGCATCTGACCCCCGCCCGCTCACGACCGCGCCACCGACCGATCGCTATCGATACCCGAACACGCGCCGATTCGCATCGTTGCACTTGTACACAGTCCGAATTCGCACTTATTGTTGTTGCGCTGAACAGCTACTTCATTGAAATTTAGTTACGAAATCCGCTCCGCTTGCTTTCAGTTGATGTCGTTTCGTATTGCCGTTTACATGTCGCCTGTAACAAAAAAAGTATTGTTAATTTGTTAATAAAGTTTATATTTAGACAACTATATAAAGTATAACTCAATAACTTTATGTCAATAACTTAATCATATTACTAATATGGTTGTAGTTACATTACTATATTATTTACATTTTAAAAAATTAATTGTATATCAGAGCAGCCTAGTAAAAGACGATGATACTGGCATCTAAGTAATAGTGTTGCCAACAACACGAAATAATTAAGAATTATAAGCCATTAGTGAATATACTACTACCCACAGTCAAGAACGCTATAGCAGGTAAGTTCTCTGTAATCCAAGCCTCCTAATATATATGGGGATTCTTAAGGTCAACATTGTCGTTTAGTTATAACAATGGAAACTGCTTAGAAATATGAGTGTGCTATGCATTTTACGGTTACATCATTTTGTACTTTTAACCTAACCTAGCTACGCTTTCTGGACTTCTGTGGTACTACAAAAATACAGAGGAGGGAACAAAAACAAAAAAAAAACCATTAAGATGATTTATTACGGAATATAGCCGCCGCGTTGTTTAAAGAGTACATACAGCACAAACAGACAGTCAACACGATAAAAAGTAACTCCTGGGTGGGTGGACCGCGCGCGAATACACGCAGTCGCCCGCCAGCGGACAGGACTCGCACGCGTGGCACCGGTCACACTCGTGGTTCCGTTTCTCGAAATGGTAGCAACAATTACCCTAAGAGCAAAAAATAAAAAATAAACAACAGAAAGTAAACTGTCGGCTAACAAAGGAAAAAGAAAAAATATAAGATTAACGTTAAAAAGGGAAAAGAAAATGTAATTTTATGTTACGTCCATTTGTAATTTGGCAATTTGTACTTTGTAATCGGCAACCATTGACTAATTAAATACGATGTTAAGTTAAATAATAAAATAACATGTAATAATTACTATTGCGAGAATCAAATTAATAAAATGTTTTTGTATATCAAATATTTAATGACCTGTAAATAATGTCTCGTATATCGGTCATACATACATCACTCGCCAATGTGGTTTGGATATTGGTTAACCAATTAATTAAATTACGACGTCACGCGAGGCATCGTTGAGCGTGTACCCAGCCCGATCTGTTGGGAAATCGCTGAAGTTCATGGCTTACGATGTATTAACTTGATCATTCAGATGTTTTTAATTATGTTAAAACGAATTTTTCCTAAGTAAATTAAAAAAAAAACAAATCGAAAAATACGTCAGAATTTATATTCTGTACCGGAACGACTACCGGTAAACTACGCATTTGCATAAACTGTCGACGTCGCAGACTCAAATCTCGTAAATTAACCAACTTTTCAGGTAAAAAAATTGAGACGAAATTCCCATCTAGAAAGTTTACCAAGTTTCGAACAACTGCGCTTTCTGTTAATTACTGAAGAGGCTAAAAAGTTTTTAAATTCCGTTATCCCATCCGAAAAAAGAATATCTGAATTGAAAAAATGTTACGAATTTTACGCCAAAGTTTTTAGTCTGCGTATAACAGCAAGCAATAATTTCCGTTGGCGAAATTCTTGCAAACATACTCTCGTAAAATGAACAGCCGGTTCATTTTTCAATAGACTCCGCTAATTACACCAATGATGCGATAAAGGCTAAAGCAGCAATAATGAGGCACTACCATGTTGAGGATTTAGTGTAAATAAAGGCGCCATAGTGCGGGTTGTTGGATTAAGGGGCCCGATCGCTAAAAGCCGTATCTTGAGCCCCAGTCTGAAATAAATCCCCATCTGTACCCTTGCCCCGTCCGACGTATAAACATCGCGGGTGGAGGAACGCGATCAACGTCAAAACATGCTAACAAACAAACCCAGAGTATTGACTAATCTCACGTAATTTGTTCTCAAACGGGATACGGGAGCGATTCAATTAAGATTCTAATTCCGATGGCTAAATGGATCCGAAAACTCTTCGTCACGCGAAATTACATTTATTATTATTATAAACGTTTGTGCCTTCTCCAGTCAGGATCACTTTCCCAGAGATATTCAAAATATGGTGATTTCAATAGCGATTCAAAGTATGTGCGCTCATAAGCAAGACATTCAAATATGTATACTTATGGTAATTAGAACGTTATCGTGGATTTAGACGCTTCGCACATGTAATTATTGCAGTGACATTAAAAGCACCGCACGCTGCTAAGCAACAAGCAACCACGACTCGGGCATAAAGGATGAGAGGTTAAAATTGAAAATTCAATTTTGCAGTAAAGGTTCGTTTTTCAGTTCAGAGCCTGGGTCTGTAATAAAATTGAATTTCTTCTGAGCGTCACCGTCGGCGTTTATTCGGCTTTTTGCTTTGGCTTCTGAAAGAATATTGCGTGGGAATAATTTCAGGTGGCGGTTTTCAATAGCGAGTGAATATTAATTTCTCATGGAATACCTATTGGGCACTGAACGCAATCAATATTGTTTTTCGTTGAGAGAATACGTAATCAGCGTAAATTATGTATTATATTGTCTCATGATTCGAAACAAGTTTCTATCCGTAAAGTAAATTCAATGAAACAAGCTACATTAAAGTGAGCACCACCGAATAAATGAAATTTCATTTGGTCCGTATTTCACTATTACTGTGATTAATTATTTCTTTGTAAAATTTTATTCTCATTTTTACACTCGCCAAACCATCCAGCAAAACTTCACCTTCAAAACGAATCCTCATTCCTCCACACAAGACTATCAAATCATACAACATTTGAATAACTGTCTTAACCACTTGTCTCGTAACAACAAATTAAAAAACTCCAATCAACCATGTCACCATAAAAATGTATTTTTCAAATGGTAACCCCCGGGTGCCACGATCTCATCAACGTTATAATCTTACATTTGCTAATTGAATGAGGAATATTAAAAAGAATAAATATAGTACTTTTTTAATCTCAAAAGCACATTATTTGCTTACCATCTACCACCCGTCTACCGCGTATAGAAAAAAATGATTTATCATCATGGTGTGATGTAGAAAACGTTTTAATCCCACATTCGCAAATTGAATGAGGAATATTAAAAACAGAAAATATAGTACTTTTTAATCTTAAAAGCATATCAATTTGCTTACCGCCTAACCACAATGCAAGGAAAATATATGTTATTATCATGGTGTGTAAAGGCAAGAATTGACTATGGTTAAAGATTAAAACTAACTGCCGGATACCCGTTCATCTTCAGATAGGTAGCGGTGCACTTCGCGATCAGGGTCAGCGGTATACGAGGACTCCACGAAAGGCTTGCGCCGCGGCCTCACGCCCACCGCCACCTCGCAGGCCCGCCGCATGAGCCGCGTCGGCTGATTGACCTGCAACAATAACAAATGGAACACAGTTCACCATGGGAAACTAATATAGGTAAAAACTCTATTCGCAAATACTATTTGTGTACAACATTATCATAAATCGCTTGTAAATATGCATATTGCAATAGCGTGTTAAGAACAAAGGACCTGCGTGCACATGAAGAATTAAGTAATGTGAAAATTTCACACACAGCTTTATCGACAAAATACACGGACGTGAAGCAAATTAACATTCCAATTACCCGTGCTATGTCATCGTGTCTTATTACATCACTCTTCATCTATAAATCAAATTTAATCATCGAAGACATCAGCGAGGGACACTTCAATTGGTTTCTTCTTCAGCACTCTGCAGTCCAGATCGGCCTGAGCGTCGCATTGGGGCACTTTTATCGGATCGCACACGTTGACCGGCTTGTCGCCGACGTCACACTCTAGCGTCACGTCACGCGCACACCTCGTGATGTAGTTCGTCGTGCCCAAGGGTACCGAATGCTCCTGGTCCTGCATGCCGTTCCGTTTGAACGCCGAAACGGGCAGTTGTCGCACCTGCAATCGACATTCACCATTAAATTCCCTTCTCGTCACACACCCGTTTGAACACCATCGAATACAATTTCAATCGATTGTGGCCAATATTCGCATTTCCTTATATACGTTTTCACTTTACAATATTCCTTTAGTCGTTTGTGTATTATATAATTTCTATATTGTGCGATCTACTGTCTGCGTGCGATATGAAAACCCTCGCCGATGTTCATTATTCACTGCCAAGAGGTACCCTTTAATGGCAAAATTGATTAATTAACCCACCGTGGGGCTCGTCACTTCTTAGCAACAATGGCTGGAAGTTTCTTCACCGGTTGGACAGGAAGTGCAAACGGGTAATCACTCCTTATCGACTTGTGCCAGCACTTGCGAATATATGCTACGCCCCCGCTCTCTATGTATTTATGATCTTGAATTCCATTCCGCTTGAAAGCCGACGACGGTATCGGATTGACCTGTCGGGAATTTGTTTTTCGACGCTATGTTGTCTCATGTGCATTATTTCAAACTTCGTTCCCTAATATTAAGTTAACTTTTTTTCCTTGCGTTTTTTGACGGGCCACATTTCCTGCGTTATCCTGGGGAATATTCTACGTATAGGCTCCACCGCCGTAAACACCGTGGGCATCGGCTGGTTGCCGGCCGCACACAAGTAACGAATCGCACCTCTATAGCCGTGGACCTGGTCTTGGATACCGTTGCGACGGTGCGCGGATTCCGGCAACCTTCCATGCCGGGCCGGCATGTATTGTTCCTGAAATCAACAACACGATCATCACGCACTCATTTGTGTTGTTGTTTTCAGGAACGATATATCGTGGTTATAAAAATCCTTGACCTGATACTAATTACAAGTACTTCCGTTAAAAAATGTACCCAAGTATACATATATATTTACTGAGGAGACCTGGATGTGTCTATACATTTTGAGTACTTACGATACGCCCATCTTCATATCGGTAGCATGGTATCACGTATTTGGTTTTTATGGGCTTGCATGTGGGTTGATTGCATGTTGGGCAGCAGTATTCAGGACGGGACTGTTCTGGTGGCGCTGATGGTCGGCAGCAGTCAGGATTTCCTCGTTGAGGTTTCTTGCCGGGCTTCTGACAGCAATAAACAACTTGACCTTTCGGACACGATGGTAAACAAGGGTAGCATGTAGGTGCACTTTCACAGCATTTGACTGGACCACAAGACACCAACACCGGGGTTACAGCGTAATCTCCACAATCATCCGAAACGCAGTATGCCATTTTTATATTTTAATCTTTGAACTTTGCCTTTTTATACAAATAATTTTATATCATCGTATTATGACTTTTTTTACAAGAATTTTGAATTCAATCGACTTTTGTCGTTCACTTTTTTGATATGTCAATTTTGAATAAATTTTCTTAAGATTTCTACGTGTTATTTTTTTAAGTAAAAACGTTTAGCTGTA
>DWEI01004233.1:0-11895 GCA_018245875.1 Mysoria ambigua | reverse complement strand
CTTTCGCGCTCGCCAACTGGAACGTTCTCTCGGCGAATCGGCTCAAACGTTCCCAATATTATTCTTGCTGGACGTTTTGTTGTGATAAATAGTTTTGACACTCAAATTGTGTGTAGCTGTATAGTATTATACTAAGCGAAACATTTAAAATTTCGACACATAAGCAGTGTATTGTTTGTGTACTTGAAATAAAATGCAGAGGCGTGTCATACAGTTTGTGTACTTGAAATAAAATGCAGAGGCGTGTCACAGAGACCTACATGATATAGGTAACAATAACGATCGTCATCGCTTTCCCTCTTTTGCGAGGCCCTTTCATTACAGCGATTAGCGATGATGGCGCAGTTTCATTGAACGACATCCACGGTGCCGTTATGCCGAGCAGGTATGTATCACCGTGGGCTTAGTGCGCATATGCATAATTTGTAGACCGCAGACGACGCGACAGCACGCCGCCCGAGCGACCGATTGGTAGCAATGAATGCGCACCGTTGTCGGTGCGCGGCGCGCGAGTCTCGCCGCGCCGCGCCGGAGCAGCTGGTGCTGCACGCTCCGCTGGCGCCGCTCGCCGCGCGCCGCGCGCCGCCCGCCGCCCGCGCGCCGCGCCCGCACCCGCGCCCCCTTGCGAAAAATCATAATGCAACTGCCGGGACGGCCGATGTGGAACGTTTTACGACCGCCGCCAGCACGCAACCAGTCTACACTGAAATGCGTTCAAACTCACACGCCGTCCATCATTATGGATTAGTCGTGTCGGGACAGATTTCTCTCGGGGCCGCTGGAGTGGAAACAGTGTAGTGGTTTTGTCTAAGTTACCTTCGGATTCTCATATTCAGCGATGTGAACTTTAATATGAAACAGTCGCGATTCTGTTCATATTAAGTTGAGCTTTGTAACGCTCGTTGACAGTTCGTTCGTGTTTACATTACGGCATGTGATTTATTTGGTACAGTATCCGTTGGCGTACCCCACTTTGATACAATATCTTTGTATGGCTTTGTGACCGTTTGTTCGGTTTCGCTATATGGATATACAAATTAGTTTACAATCATTGGTGACCCTTTTTTTGTCGTCGGAACAATCGTCCATCAAATGCCAATTAATTCTCCGCGCGTCCCGGCGGCGTCCGGTGGTACTGTTCGCGTTTTCGATCGGTCTGTCTGTCGCGCGCGGTCCCTCGCATCGTTAGTCACACAGTTCGTTAAATAAATGTACCAACGTTATCAACAAATTAAATAATAAATGGCGAGTGATCGGTTAATTATCGTTTTATAATTCGATAAGGCTCCGCGTGAAGCGTATGGAATGTCGACCGGTGTCAGTGTGCGATTATTTATTGGTGCGATGAGGTGAACCGCGTCGTACGGTGCTAGAGTGAGTGTCAAAAGTGTTTCGAAGATGTGGGGTGCGGCCGTGTCGAACCCGCCGCATTATCACTACGTCCAAGGGCCGAGCGGCCCTATGCCACAGCGGGGACCCGCCGGCCCGATACTGTCCGGCCCTACCTCGAGACACCTGAGGCCGCAGTCATCGTATTCCTTACCGCACGGCAGCAATGGCCCTGGCCGCTGGGGCTGGACTGGTAGTCAAGTGTCCTCGTTCGATCGAAGGCAGTTGAAGGTGCCTCCGCAGCCAGTGAGGCCAGCGCCGAATCGACCTTCGCAAGGAAGAAATAATGCGACTTATGTAAGTTTCTATTACAGTACAATGTATGAGCTTGTCGTATAAGAAAAACATTGTTTATTCGCATATTCAAAATCGACTAAAGAGAAGGTAAACACGGAAGTGATGTGTAAACGGTAAAGACGTCGTCTCTCTTATCAGGTCTTCAAAGACGTTACAGTTCGAGCGTGAATTTTCTGATTTCACGCATTGCACAACATTGGATTGCCGTGAACCACGGCCGAGTGCGAATGTGAAATGTCATATTGCGTCTCAACGTGCGTGTGCCGCTGGACCGTTTTACATGTTAGGTGGAAATATATTCCAGTTATTTTATTTCCTCGTCTCTCGCAACACGTGTCGGGTGTCGAATGCGCGCGCGTCACCCGACACTGGGCGCCGTTTCTCCAGCATTCGACTGTGGTAGGTAGATGTATGCGCTCCTGTGCTAGTATCGCCAACGCGATGTATTGTTAAACCGAACTATATATTCGTGTCGTGGTCGACTACTCTGTTGTCGGCGTGAATCAAACAATACCAAAAAAGCTACGTCGTCACTTTCATTCAAAACTGGTTCCGATGTTGTCGCACCTAGACTCCGAGCGCCGGTGTCAATTAAAATGTCGTTCAAGCGTAATTCGATCGCCTTATTATATCATTACGGATATTGTATCACATACCGAATTGTTCATTACTAACTAGGTAGGTATGCCAATTAGGTGACATATATTGTATCAGCGTGAAATCATTATTTAATTGTACATCGAAAAAAGTTTTTTTCTTGCAAAATTATAAATTTACTTAAATACAAACGAGGTCACCACGTTAGAGTACCCTACAATTTACGTAATCGTGCGCAGGTACTTGTAAAAAACCTCGTATCGACGTACACATTCCGCGATCCCGTTTATGGTGGGACAGTTGCCTATATAGAGTAGAATCTAATGAATAGCCAATGTGCTCGTAACCGTGTCCGACTTGCCCTAAGGCAATCGTGCAGTGACGCAAAGAACAGAGCACTGTTACCGTTGAGCTAGATACGAATGAAAAGGCCGCTTTGGCAATATTTCCTGTTGTTGTTGTTATACTTATTTAGATTTACCAATGAAACGTGGGAAAGTATATTTTGTACTGTTGCGTCTAGTTCTGATTCCTCCTTAACTATCAGCAACAATTGAGTAGGTAGGCGTTTAGAAATGTATGCTACATTTGAGAGTGCATGAAATAAATTCTGAAATAAGTGGTCCATGTCAGCATGCATACTGAAGATAGGGGAAACCCGTTCAGTGGATGGTAGCGCCACTAAAAAGAACATTATATAGTCCCCAATATGCATATTATCTGCTCCGCCTAATATATGACTGATGCAGAAAGGACGGACCTGGGAACGTGTCCATATATCCACAGCGATAACATCAACATACTAATCCATCGACAACTCAAGCTGTTGGGCAAGTCGCGTATGCCATTTAGCAAAGGAAAGAGGCTTGAACTCGCTCATCCGTGTCTCAAACACACGTCTGGTCGATATCTTCTCACAATCCCATTCGATATACTGTAAACTGACCGACTGATATTAATCACAGTAATGTTTTGGTTGCGGCTCTGATTAGCACAAACATTAACCTTCTTTTACATCAAACAGGAACATGCCATTTTTTTTACTCTTGTAAATAATACAAATACACGAACGTCCCTGCCTGCGATATAAATTATGTAATCAATTTAATCCGCACGCGGTTTAATTGATAACAAAATATGAGTAATGATACCGTGTAAGTAACTACCTGTACATATTTCGTCAGCTGCAATAAATGAACATTCAATTGTAGGAATAAACTTGATAGTTTCGTTCGAAAGTCTCCAGTTAAAAGTAATAATGGCGATGACGTAATCAGCTTATTGATTCGATAACAACATTGTGTACCTACCGATGTTGATTTAGACGATTGACTCGCTGATAATGGGCGGGGATATCGTTTATGTATATTTAGTACGGTCATCGGATATTTGTTCAGATAACTGATTGGCTGTCGGTGATAAAATTTAAATACGTATGTCGTATCATATCAGTGTGAATGATATCACTGTACCTATACGAGATATAAAACAAAGTCCTTCCTGGACATATTTTTTTATTTGCGTTGCTACGGATTAGACCAATGTGTTGGTTGGTCTATGAGGAAGGTTGTGGCCAATAATCAATGACAATAGCTTGTCTTCATTCGTTGAAACACTGCGTAGGGTGCGAGTGACTTTTAACGGTTTTCACCAATACATAGTGTGTATTGAAATCCTGGCACCTAATTTTTCATTAACGGTATTATGAACGTTTTATTATTGAAAATCATTAAGGTTAATGTTAAGGTACCTTACTCCATAAGGCGTGAAGTGTTTTCGAACCTACCTATGATCATTGTGACAGACGGTGGTCTAAACTTTGATCATTCTGAGAGGAGATCTATTGCAGCAATAATTGATTTTAGATTAATATTATATTAGTAGTCTCTTAAAAATGGTAATTATGTGAATTAAAGGCGATACATGGTTCAACTAAAGAAAGAGTCGAACACTTTTGAAATTAAATGTTTATGAGGCTTTTCATTCTTTTCAGTGTTTGTAAAAGTGAAGAGCGTCCTTGAATATTTTGCCTCGAAGTTACTTTAATTTCTTCTGAAACTTTTCGCATAAATCCGTTTCAAGATGTTCTTTGGTGTTAACAGAAAAGTTTGTTTGGTTTCGGTGTTCGGTAATAATCGTAATTTACGTAACTTATTGTTACTTTTTGTTTGATAATTGATTACGTTTTCTTCTAATATTGAGTAAACTAGGACATTTATAAATTACCCGTAAGTCGTAATAATATCTCTCTCTATGTCATTCGTAATAAAAATAAAAGCCCACGGTTTATTGAGCGTAACTTTTAATAAAAAATTGAATAAGAAAACATTCAACATGTAAACAGCATTTCACCGTCGTCGTGTCGCTCTGTAATAGACTTTTTATTGATCTCGCCTGTAAATTGGTTGAGAGTTTTTTAATGTTCCTTTTGTTAAAATTGCCCGTCCAAACTCAATAAACGGTTTTGTTCGTTCAGTTTCATCTCATCATCCTCTTCGCGACCCTTTTGGGATAAAATTTTTAGACGGAATAATGATGTTACCTTTTCACCCTTCGCATATGGGTTTGGGGTGCTCAGTGCTAACAAGCCGCCTCAATCGTTTGTGGGGTTGTTAGAAATCATAATTAAAAGCGTTTATTGTTATAAATTGCATCTTTAAAAGATTATTTTTTCGTAATGAACGATTTATTAATATTTATTAACTCCTGTCTGTGAACATGTATATATTTTGAAGGTGTTAGACACCGCTTTCAAAATTGTTCAAAACACCTGCTTGTTTCTCATATCCTCTCATTGTAAATAAAATGTCAGCAAAAATTTTATCTCTACATTTTTATCGCTGTTCCCTTACCTGCAATTTTCCCACTCAATTATTTTTCCCTATAGGCGCTGACATCGCGGCATTAAAAATATCCCAGATAGATAGATGTCGATATGCGGTTTAAGCGCCCTCATCGGGAGTGCGGTCACGTCCTCCGGCCAAGTCGCACGCCACGTCTAATCCGGTTGAAATTATCCACGTGCCACTAAAACAGATACCTCTCTTGATAAATGGAACGGTATCTTCCTTCAAGTATTCTTTATTCCCCTACAGATATGTCATAAATCCCCTTGGATAAAGGTTCTTAGGTAAACACTCTCGATGGAAAGATTTTTGTAAGAGATAATCCAAGAAATTGGTATGTTGGTTTATAATTTATTTAAACTGAATTTCACGTCTAGAACAAGTGCCCAAGCGCCTAGTATAGAAACATGTCGACCGGTAATTGCTCTCGGGGCTTTTTGAGCAATTGACAATTCTGTCAAATGCATTTCCGATTTAAATAACGTCATAAGGCTCTGGAAGATCAAGTAATACGCCGAATTGAACGCAATGTCTTTTCTGTGCATGTAATTGTATTGGGTGTCATTTATTACTAAACTGTGCACTTAAAATTAGTATCGAAAACACTTCAACGCTAAAGCAGACTTGAGGGGGACTTGTTTATTTTTTAAATATTTTTTTTACCAAATTTTAGGCAAATTCGCCAGTCGAATACAAATGCAGTGCCTATTTTTTCAGTATTATTATTTGTTTAACTTGAGTTTCGCGAGAGTTTGAATACATCAGTTGCTACCAAAAATATTTGTATGGTTTATCAAAGTATATGAAATGTTCGAAAATACCAAGCGAGAATTCCCAAGTTTAAACTCGTTTGTATTGAACTTTCCGACTTGGATCGATCTTGAAGAGCAACAACTTTAGACAATGATGTGTTAAGGGCAGAAATGGAGAGAGATCCGTTACAAACAATAAATAAACTGTCGAAGACTCTTAAACAACTTTGTTTACTGATCCATGAACATTTGCAACAGATTGGTAAAGTAGGTATAAAGAGCTGTACATTTCAATACAAAAGTTTCTTAACAATTTGATGAGTTGAATTGAAATATGAGTCCACTATGATAACCCAAACGCGAAAGGAAATAGTTCTTATCTTATAAATTGCCACTCGATCTCCTGCCAGCCGTATCCAAAAAGCGTTTTTTTTGAGACGGTAGATGCAGGAACGACAATTTTCAAATGCTAAAACTTGAAAAAAAGTGAATGTAAACTACTGATGTGTATACTTTGAACTATTGATTGAATCAATCACATTGAATAAAATATCATTAAGCAAACCATAACTGTGTTTTTTTTTTCATGATTTTCACCTGAAAAAGCGTTACTCTGCACCACTATAATGTATGGGCGCACTTCGCCGGACTAATTCTGGACTGCTCGTAAGTTAATCAATTCGGGAGGCGGGACAGCTTATCTTCTATTGTCGTCCCCCATAACATCATGGGATTTCGGTCCTTATAGTATTTTCTATATGTTAGAATAAGTTAGTTGATTATATCCATGTCTTTTTTTCTTCTAAAAATAAAATTATTTTGTCTATTGGGTAACTAAAGTAACTATATTAAGTATTGGGTAACGCGGTAAAATAAAGTGTTGTCAATATATAGGTTTTTATTATTTTCAAAAATGACACTTTCTCCTTGTATTGAATAATAAAAACGAGATGAATTTCCTGTACGCGTATTATGAAATTAGATTAAGTTTATTCTTTTATCGGTTGGAATTAGCCATGTGACTATGTATACATATGTTTTCACAGTTGAAACCTCAAACAACTTTATCTAAGTAAATCCCTGTTATCAAGTGTTTAAATGGCATTCCTAAGGAATAGTGTCATTTGTGAGCGATTTGTTTTTGAGTCGTCGTTCGTTGTTATCGCGCTCTTGGATTACCTAAAATTCATTATTGTTATTCTCATCAACATTAAATCCTTTATCGTATCACTGCTGGACAGGAATGTTAATTCCGTAGTGCTGGCCGCCTGGGGTTTGATAGATGTGAAATAAAAAAAAATATCGCACCATATGTTTAAAATAAATTTCTCTCTAGCATGGAAAGTTTTAACAATAATGAAGCGATGACAAATTAGAGAATAATTTTCCAACAACGTTTTGAATTTAAAGTGTCGATGTGTTTCACAGGGGACATTGTTTCGTCCTGAATGGTATGTGCATTTACGTAAACGTGTCACGTACGGATATATTTTGTCGCATGTCTCCCGATGAACTCCTCGTGTCTGTGTAACGCTAAGTGGACAGATCTTAGTCAGTTTACATTAGGCTAAACAGAAATAACTGCCAGTAGTAAATAATATGCTAATGAGTAATTAAAATTAATATGAAATATGTTTTAAGGGTAGATAATGTTTGTAAATAACATACATACATGCAATAACATACCTACATCAATACATGATATTTATAAATATAACTTTACGGAAGCTTTTAATTAATAATTTTTGTTTTTTTTCCTTGTTTTTAAACGTGGTTCTTTGATATTATTTTAATACGTTATGTTAATTAAAATACAAAATGTACTTAAAGGGAATGAATATAGAAAATATAATTGGACCCTGTATTTAGGTATTCCAAGTATTAATTATGTATACGCATAAGAAAAACATTAGTAAACAGTAAACAAAATAGGGTTTTTACTTTCAATGTTTGTTTTTGAAGACGTTAATAATAATTTATTTGACTTTTCTTTTTACATAACTTAAAATCCTATTCTCTATGTTCTTATCGTGCTGTATCTTCTTATTGTTTTACAAGAGACCGAATGCTCGAGACGTTAGTTCGTTCCGTTTGTTGACGTTAGTCTTGTCCCGTGCTCATTATGTACATCATTTTTTTATTCATAAACTGTCGTAATATTGAAATTGCTTTATAGTCATATCATTACGCAAAGATTGATATCCTTATTTTTTATATGGATTCATAATCTTTAGTATTGCAATAATAAATTTATCTTTTAGATATTAAACACGATTAATTTATGATCTTACATCTTTTAAGCTGCATTTAAACATTAATTTCATTTTCGACATATGTATTCCTTTTATTCCTTCTTATGTAATACGTTCGTGTTTAGGTATATCGCTTGAAATATAATTCGATATGATTTATATACGAGAAGAATATTTAACCAATTTTATAAAGAAGTGTGTAGTAATGAAATAAATACACAGAGCAAGTGACACTAATCGATGTGTTGCAAAAGCTCATTTTTGTACCGAACAGCTGTGGCTCAACCTCCACTAACGAGACGTAGCATCTCTCAGTTGGTTGCAAAAAATCTGATCAATTCCATATTTATAAAGTTAAACGGCGTTCTGCCTCCGGCCCAGCGGTAAAACCCGAGCTTACGTCGTAAATATACGATATCTGGGCCCGTTAAATTAATATCGCGTTTTCCAGGTCAGGGGTTCACCACAGACCGATCCGAGCAGACGTTTCAACGTACGGTTCCGAACGTATAGGACGTATAGGATAGGGCTTTACGAATGTCAAAATTCTGAGTAATTGTATGTTATAACGTTATAATTTTAATTATTCTGTCGCTTGTAACGCTCGCAGTGATTTTGCTAATTTACTGTCTCGGTACAATAATTATTGTCTGTGTCTTTTGAATGTGAAGTCTGTCAACCCTCACTTGGTTAGCGTGGCTTATATAGGAAAGTAACAAAAGGCATTGATAATGTTGAAATTAATGGTGATGACGATTATGATAAAGATAATACAACAAATATTTCATAATTATAATTATTTATAAATCGGAAGCCTACGTAGGATTTTCTACTCTTTGCCTATGTCCGAAGAGACCTAAAATGTACAAATACATTGACGACATGACAGTACGCTGTAACAAAGATTTATGAGTATCGGCCACCCGGGATGAGGTGCCGGTCGTCGACACGATCTCGAGCTATATACATATATTGTGTGGGCACAACGGTCTTAATGTCATGGGTTACTGGCGAATATTGGGTCATAAAAATGATAAGCCGTCGAGAAAGTATGATTTAAACGATTTGCACTTGATGTTCACCTACGATAATACTACTTGCATTCCGTCCGGGGCTATCTGTCTACTTACTGAGGACAAAGTAGACGATTGTAATGTTAGGACAGGTCTGCAGTGGCACTCAGTGGTGAATCGTCTTTCATTCGGCGTTCATTGTTCTTATTTTTTATATTGACAAGATCGGCCGGATTACTGTGTGACGAATATTTAATAAACAACGGGAGTGGTATGTTAATAAGTTGTTTGGTTTTGAGTTTTTATGAGGTGTCGATTTGTAGAGATAGATTTTATGATTATATTGAATTGTTTACGTAACGCAATAATTTAAAAAAAAATTAGTCGAAACAAAATTGTGATGATGTGGGCGAACAGCGTGCCCTACAGTGAAACGATAAAAGATTTGACGATTACGATAATGGATTTGTCAAAAAAGTCTTGCATCTAAAACTGTGTGCTACACCAAGTGCGTGAATTAAAAAATCATCTATAACTATGTATATCTCGTATATACTGATGTGTGTTTTCTGTTTGGTTCGCAGAAGGTCGACCCCGAGCTGATCTTCACGAAACAGGAGAAGATCGGCAAGGGCTCCTTCGGCGAGGTGTTCAAGGGCGTCGACAACCGAACGCAGCAAGTCGTCGCCATCAAAATAATCGACTTGGAGGAGGCGGAAGATGAGATCGAGGATATACAGCAGGAGATTATGGTGCTGTCACAGTGCGATAGCCCATACGTCACTAAGTATTATGGATCATACTTGAAGGTACGTTTTTGCACTGTAGGATTTTTCTCAGCGCTACTTATCGTACAATTAATAATAGCTGGAACACATTTGATGGTTCGAAGCGCATGCTTTTATAACGCACATTTTAAGAAAGTCTATAAGTTATAATCGTATACGTTATATTCAAACATGGTGTAGTTCAGAAACGCACGTTTATCTCGTAGAGGTACTTCATATTTTTATTGAAACGTGTTTTCTCTAATCGTGCGTTTCATTGGGCCACATGTGTTACTTGCTGATATGTCTTTAGTCTTGGCTACACTTAGCACAGTTTCAAATAGATATGTACATTGTGTTCTAATAGGTACATACAAAAATATTTATCAAACGTCAACTAGGGCTCGTGTTACTGTTGGGCATACATAAATATTTGTTTTCGCTTTCGGCTCCATTCCCCGTTATCTCGATGTAATTGTTCTATCCTTGTTAGTTTGAATATAACGTCTAGTCCACTTAGCATTACGATTACGATGAATATAATTTTAAAAATATAGCGGGTAATATGAGAAATATAAAGTGTGGGCTTCTGTTTATTTCTTGATGTAGTTTACTTGGTACGGACCAAAGTGGCAAGAGTGGCAAACGGGCAGGTCACAAGGGGGCGTCGCAGTGGGACTGACACTTAGGTTATTGACATTGAACAAGCGTATAAGAATATGAGTCGTGTAACTTGTTAAAAATATGAATGGTGTAAAATTTGTGATGGGACTGTGGGAATAATGATTGCTAATATCTGTCGAATAGATGCAATATTTTAATATTTGTCAATGGTATTAAATAGTATCCTGCTCGAAGTTGGTTACACGTAAGCGTTGCCATTCATCAGGACTGGGTGTTTTCTCACGTGGTGCATATGTGGAACGGCAACGACACATCAGACAGAAACCTATGTTATTATAGTGACATTTATTTTACTGTTGGAAATAGGCGCAGCAGTGGTGCTTCCTTGGTTCTATGTATTATCTGCAGGGTTGTACCACTAAACAATGTTTATCTATGTATGTATGACAGTATGGAAGGATTAATGTTCGCTTTTGAAATCTATTATGAATTATTTAAACAATTTTTTCAAGTTTTTCTACCAATTCATTCATTGATCAGGGATTGTACTTAGCCGACGATTAGATTTTTCTTCCCGTCGCCCCGACAACATCTGTATTTATCTCTCTGAAAATCAAACTTCAGTTCGGTGGTATACATGGAAGCATGTTCGCAGTTAACGTACCGATTCGGTCGGAGGCTCAACATCAATCATTGTGCTCGGGGACGTCTGCGCCTGTTTATCGACTGACGCGCTCTATTCGACGCCGACATCGCCGTACGAGTGCCGCACGCTCACAGCACCGGCTGCACGCGTCCACGGGATCCCCCTTGAGTGATCGCTGTCGTTAAAGGGATTCGATTAATTCGCCGGGATTACAGCAATTCCTCATTAGTCTTGACGATCCCGGACCTACGTCTTGCGGTGTCTCGAAGTGCCGTAACGTCATTCTCGATTGCGCGTTTTGTAGATTTCCTTCGCGGTGTCGTTGCCCCTTCTTCAGCCGGAAGAAAAGAAAGCTGCAACGGAATAAGATAGGTGGGATACATATTAGAAAGAAATTTGCGGTATAACCGCTGCTTTTTGTGATTAGTGAGACCGTATTGTAATTATTATAATTCAGGTCCGTGCAATAAGACGTCGGTTGGATCGTGACGGACTGCATGATATATGATCGCATTTGTGATAAACAGTCCGGCTGTCTATGTAAGAAAGTATTATATTATGGCGACCCCTTTGTGATACAAACAGTTTGTCATCGTTACGTAAAACGGAGTGTACCCAGTGCCTATTATGTTGTTCACTACAACTATCATAGTTGTAGTGAACTTTAAAAACGGAACGTTCACCGGTTCCGCGCGTCGCGCTCGCGTGCCGC
>DWEI01004232.1:0-11896 GCA_018245875.1 Mysoria ambigua | reverse complement strand
GACAGAGTTCGATCAATATAACACATATAATATACACACATGACTATACACGCCCAGCGTTGGAGTTATTGGCAAAAACCTTTTAATGAACAGAAGAGGAATTTGAAAGGCTGATATGAATTGATATGAATTTGAAAGGATGATAATAATTAATATCATATGCCAATGTATATACAAATACGATCTGTCGTAATTTGGTAATCACCATGGAATATGGCTGACTTCCTTTATTTCCGTCTTCATGGTTTGAGCGGAGTACCATTAAGCATTAATCATTGCATGCTTAATTTAAAATTCGAACCGGAGGCTTCGGAAATAGAGATCAGTCATTAATGATTGAAGATACAACCATAGATATATAATGGATCCACCATCTCTTCAAACCGGTTCTGTTTAGGGTCCATCACGGGGTCGACGTGCGCTGCGTTCTACATCTATGAATCTACGCAACCAGTTTGCCTGCTTTCTGAAATCATATTCACTACTTCACCACTTCTTAGAAATACAATCCATAGAATATAAAAAATATTGTCCATTAATAATTTTGAATAAGGAATTTTTAATATACTTAAGCAAGTCCGTGACAATGCTTAAAATATTCGTACTCTATATAAATGGAATATGAAGAAGAAAGAATCCTTGAGGGTAGACGTAAGAAAATAAGAGGCAGAATTAATGTAGGCAGTAAACGGTAATTTTAATTTAAGAAGAATAATATTGCAATCTGCTATGTAAATCCTGGTGTATGTTAATTTGAACAGCTTAACCATTGAACTATTGAACTCACTAAAATTTGACGACGCTACGAGAGCGCGGTGGCGTGCGACTAATGGCATTGCGGTGTCTGAATTAGAATAGAGCAAATACTCAGAATGAGTTCCTTTGCTAAATTGACCTTAGATTTGGGAGCGTTTAGAAATTTGGCGACGGGACCGTAGTAAATGATCCTTGACAAATTCGCAGTATTTGTTCTGGGTTTATCTAACGCATTATATATAGAACATAGTGCTCTCACAGTTTCAGATTGATGGTTTTAGAAAAAATGATTATTATACAATAGATAATTTTGACTGAAAACTGCAAGTTTTCAAGATTCGATTTGTATATCCATTTGTTTCTGACGAAAAAATAAAATAGAAATATGATTGTCCAAATAAATGAAATGTACGGTTATCAACGTTTGGACTTATAACGATCACAGAGTGTGTAACAAGTAACGTTTTTGGTGTCAGCGTTTCTCAGCAGTTACCAGCAATTGTTCAATCGGGCCGTGCATCGCGGCGGCGCGCGGCTCAGCGGCCAATCCAATTAGGTGTCAGTCGAGACAGCACAAACAGTGGTAAAGCTACACCCAAGTGAAAGCTATCGAATGATTTAATTGAAATCTTTTGTATGGACTTGACAATACCTTATTGTATAAGAGACTATTATAAAGTTTATAGTTAGAAATCTAGCAGAAACCTAATTGAATTTAAGATAACCGCGATAGAACTAAATGTTATAGTTAATGTATGTCTATGTGTAAATCTATCAGTCAATCTTTCTAAAGAAATGAAATGTCCGGTTCTCAATAAAAATGTCCTTTTTATCTCATGATTTATTTTAATAACTAACACAGATGAAGTATCATATGAATACGCTTTCACTTGTAACGCGATATTTTTTCACAAAATACCAAAACAATTTTTTTATCAAAACACATTGACATGACGCGTAATATTTTTACATCGCATTGCTTTAGTTCGAACGGAGGTCGCTAGATGGCGTGCGGCCGGTAACAAAGTGGAGCGGCCAACAAGAGCACAATGCCCTGATGAGTTTTACACCCACTTCACACACGAGTATTGCTTAGCTGGATTACTGATACATGCTTTTAATTTCGCGCAACGTAGATAATATTTGAATTCAGTGGATTAGATTGGTTTTTTTTTTGTTTGGCTACCTTTTAACTCCCTCGTTGGTCGTGTCGTTGCCAGTGCGATTGCCGTTCGAGAGGTCTTAGGTTCAAGTCCCGGGTCCACTTTTGGATTTGCCGACTTTGATTCTCATTTAGTCTAAGAGTCCGGATAGAGACCGGTGTACGCCATAGGCTCACTACCTATTCCATAGTGGGACGTAGACGTAAATGATGAAATGTGCGAGTGTTCTATATTTCTCTATCCTTACGGGGATTACTCTTCGGATCATTTCGACTATTCATCACGCTAATGAATATCTCTAGAAGAATTATTTGTTTGTACATGTGTATCTCATAAGCAGCTAGGTCATCATAATAAAGGTCCTGCCTATTGGTATCAGATGTCCGTCCCATTCTTTGTAAATTATTAATTTCATCAATAATAATATTCTTAATGTTGCCGTCACAACGCTAGTGGCTTAAATTTAAAAAACCCACATATTACTAGTGTCCAATTTCTCAAGCACTTTCCATTATATAGAAGCTTATGATTGATTAAATAATAATCTCGGTGGCTACAGTTGTCTTATAAACAGAATTATCCAATAGAATAATCAAACAACAGAGTACATACAGATTTCACTGCATGTACATAATTTAATTAGGATCAAACCGTAACAGTTTACTGAACTGGTGTTAGCTGCTAAGGGTTTGGTCAATAGAATAAAAACCAGATTTAAATTTAAACCAGATTTGATTACAAATGAAAAATGTATATATGCGGGCACGCCTCGGCTCTTGACTTACACCGTGGCATATTGACAGCGTGCAATGTCTGCTCATTATCGAAAGCCGTCAGTCATTGTTAACCGACGATAATCAGACGGTTTCCAATCACAGTGCGCGTCGCGTATGGATCATCATACTAGTGATGTAACGAATATAACTTTTTGAACATTCGAGAATGCGAATGCGAATATCTGCTACCGACATTCGAGAATGCGAATGCGAATATTCAGTTTTTGATAGAATATTTCAAAGTAGAATTGTTTGTGTTTGTTTACATTGCGTTATGTTTTTTGTGTTACAAGTTCTAATGAAAGTTTTATTGTTAAGCTTCATTGCCCAAGGTACAGTCAATAAATAAATAATACCAAATTATATGTATAGTGAAGGTTGTTAATGTGATTACTAGGTTGTTACTTTTTCTTTTATTAAAAAAATAAATGAAATTTTGACATTATTAATCTTTTTTATTAATATATATATTCGCAAAATATTCGCAAAAATTGTGCGAATGCGAATATGCAAAAATACGTGAATATTCGCGAATGCGAATGCTAATATTCTTTACATCACTAATACATACCACACGTGGAAGTCAGTCGTTACAACCGCAATTGTCTGTTGAAAGCGCTGCCATAACAGAAATTGTTACTTTAATTATGTAACTACTTGCAAGTAAGTGATAGTCAAAAAAATATACCACAAAACTAAATAGTATATTTCAAAGAATAACAAAATATTTTTTTAATAACACCTATAAACGTTGTAGAACTATTTTTAAACAGTCCATATTCACATTGATTATTTCACACATAAAGGTATTTGAAAATAATTAATTTTATTTTAACAAATATTATATTGAATATTATTAATTTACAACGGTTATCGTCTATCCTGCATATCAGTGAAGTAACGTAAGTATACCAATCAGAGGCGACTTTGTTCTTTGCCAACACTTGTTCGAGCCGAACGAGACGGCACAAAGCTTTGACGTGCAGCGAAGCGGCAAAGCTTCGAGCGGCTAAGAAAACATCCACGAGACTCGAGACCGCTACTCGCTCCAATGTTTTAAAGAGCAAAGTCAGCTGTTTCATCATGTTATCATGTTGTTTGTGTGCACGTTATGAAATGTATAGAAATATATTCGAATACAAGGAGCTGAAGATCGAGCTCTGTGACGTTCCATTGGAGAGGCCCATGTTCAGCAGTGAATGAAAATAGGCTGATGATTATGATTTTTGTCTTGATTAGTTTAAAGATCTTATCTTAATTCTAGCGTTTTAGTTTGTTGTAAGGCTAAAAATCTGAATATGATAAATGGCCTCATTGAGTACCATTTTCATATTCTTATAATTAAATTACAAAATATAGCTATCGCTATATATTAATATAGGCGTTATGTTACATTTATTCTAGAAATATGTATCACAAACGTCAACTTATAAACCAAACGGTATACAGCATAGAACACAAATATAGAATAAAGTTGACCACATGAAGAAAACTAATTAATATTTGTGAATGCGAGTATTTGTTCACTGTTCGCTGCCTTTTAAGGGCCAACATAGACTAACATAGGTAAGGCAATAAATATCTTAGTAACAGTAACAGTTTCATACGTACTACTAACAACTTCGAGTAAGTGGGTTGAAAATAAGTTAGCAAAAATATATTCCCTCATGTTCTATGAAGTTATGTTTGTTATGATAATCAGCCACTAATTATCGGTGCACTCCATATAAATAATGTACTTTGACAGAGTACCTAGTTACATGCTAGCTATGCTTTTTTATATTACAATAATATACTATATAGGTCTATTTATATACATCCTATTAAGACTGATTATATATTCTAAAGAACAATTATGTACTACAAAAACCACACAGCAAAGGCACGTATTCAACAATACGACAGAAACAATAATAGTTAAGCAATTGATAAGCTTTTATTGTTTCTGTCCGCGGAACAACGCTGGTTTCATTTATGGACATTCATTGGGTCGTGTTATATTGTTCTGAACGACATCAACTCGGACAACGTTATCGATTCTGAACAAATCAAACGATAACTATACGAGAATGTTGACAGTGTAGAACACACAGGTGTATTTTTTTAATATGTTACTTATTAATCTTCGGATTTAGTTTTGTAAATCTACTCCATACCGGTAAATTTTAAGATTAAGCAATGTTACCTCCTATAGGTAGTATTTAACATTTATCATTGCGATATTCCCTGCTAGTCTCCTAATGCCTAGAACCGTTTCACTCTCTTCGACGAGAACAAGTTATTATTTTATACGCTAAAATACTAATCCCTACAACAAAAACATCGCGCGCTCCAGAAAATATGCCATCCATAAATTTGCGTGAACTCTTCCGACGGACAAACATTTTTAACTCGAAGTAACATTGTAATATATGTACGGGCCGCAGGTGAAGGCAAAGGCTGGGAAGGGTCGAAAAAAGTAATTTTTTGTCCCTCAGGGCCATCTCTCAACAAGCTTTTTTATCGTGTTCAGATTTAAGCTCAAGCGGCCTCGTGATAAGAGCTCCCCGCGAACTTTTCGTGATCCGTCAACCTATCCGGGATTTGAGATCGTTTTTCCTCGAGGTTTGACTTTTTTATAGAACGAGAGGAGAATATGTACGTAATCCGAAACGTATATGTCCTGGATGTGTTGGAACTAAATTAAGTTAACGATTCCTGGTAAAAGTAACAAAAACGAGCAGAACTTTTTCTATTAAATGTAAGGATTACCTATTAATGTAGAAGGAACACCGTCGAGGGTATTTTAATGCGGTAAAATTTTCATGTAACTAAACTGGGTACAAGTCCCAGGTCTTATTCAAACGTTTCCCTGACACGAATAAAAGAGTTTGGTCTAATTGACTGACGCAAAACTTAAGTCCATGTACGGCAACTTGAACTTATAGAACAGTCGACAACGTGACTTTCCAAGACTTATGCGTTATAATATGCACCTGGTATTCCTTTTTTTGTAACTTGAGTTCGTTATACAAAGTGTTTCTTCAAGGCTTCATCTTAAATTCATATTATATATTTTTTTTTCCACCAGCGTCGTCGGTACATTTTGAAGAAATGTACTAAAGAGCTCGGGGCTACGAGATACTCGTATCCGCGATACAAAATGGCCCGCGCGTAGAATTGAACAGTTCGTTTTACACTCAAAGAAAAAATAACGCGGGGTGTGACATCGTTATTATTTTTTAAAGATCTAAGGGCTGTTTTAAATATGTGGATAAAATTTTGCGTTGACAAAATTATAAGGGGAAGTTTTGAAAATTGGGAAATGAATGGAAAATAAAACAATAATACCCTGTACATGGGGGAATGTTTATTATATTCACATGTTTTTGTTATTTTAGTAGTGTATGCGTTTACATCAAAGCGTTTGCAAAATAAATGATACTAAAAAAGATAACGTCATGTTACAGTAACGAATTTTTAACATTGTATTGGGTAGCCATATACATATATAATAGGGTAGAAATATTTTATACATTCATAATGATTATCTCAGCTCCAATCCTGGCTGTGGAAAGAGGCTCTAAAATATATTGGTCTCGTTGGTCGTGTTGGTTGCATGTGCGACTGCCGATCGCGAGGTTCTCAGTTCGATACCCGGGTCGAACGCTACAAAATTTTCTAATTAGAAAATTTTCTGCTAGAAAATATAATTAGAATTCTGGTAGTGGCTCAGAGTCTGGATATGTGCCCGGTGCATGGCAATAGGCTCACCACAGTATATTACTGATTTAATCATAACGTAGAATAATTAACACGGAAGTATTTGAAACAACATTACACAAAAACATTAAACTTGCACTTATTATAGTAACTGTTACAACGATAACATTATCGTTATGGTACAAAATAACTGTTATTTGAACGCCAAACGGCAGCATCGATACACGAGAGGCTGATAAAAATGAATTTTACGTATAACATTTCTAATATACATATTTTAACGTTTCAAAATTGAACAATTATGTTTTGGAAATAGAGGTAATATTCGCAAGTAATCTTCTTGTAAAACGTAAAGATGTAGACATATTGGCATATTGGCGATTTGGGCGCGCAATTCTTAGAATAAACTATTTGTACAGTTTATGAAACAAAGTCCCCAAAAGCTGTATTTGTGCGATTTTATCAATATACTGAGTACGACCTAAACGGAGTTTTGTACGGTTTTTATTAAAAGACAGTGCAATTCTTAAGAAAGGCTTAAGTAATATCACGGTTTTATGTAAATTGACTGAAATAATACAGTTCAAAAATCTTTCCTACTGGAAACTACTTCCTACTTGCTCGCGTATGCCGCGTAACCCAGTAGAGATACACTAAAGTAATTTTTTTTTAATATAACGAAGAGTTTATTTGTCAGTTTTTAAAATAATAAATAGGAATTTTTAATATATCATTTTGCATGCTTACTCTCGTAAATATAAATTTATGTCTAACATTTATTATAAGATAAGATTTATTCATTTTAATTACGATAGTTCCGGCTTCCTGATAATAACTATGTTTCTACGAGAAACCTAGTTATAATCAGGGAGCCGCAATTATTAAGACTAAACGTAACTTCACACCTGTAATCCCCGAAGGGGTAGGCAGAATAATGTAGAACGTTTAATTATTAAGACTAATAAAACAGTAATTACGTATACACACGTAACTCTGCAGGTATCCGATAACGTTGCCGTCACTGAGATCGCTAATGCACCCGCACAGTGTCCTGTCCCGGAACCTCCAGCGCTCACGACGCTGGTACGACGCGGAACAGGTGTCAAGTTTTCGACTTCTCAGCTGTATTTCCATCCGCAAGACTAATTGGACGAAGGGGTCATTACAATGGCCGTTACACCTCCGAACTGGGAAACGGGGAGATATTAAAGGAGAAAACTGCACCTCGTTCTGCCTTCGTGGGGCACTTGTCAGATATTTAACGGGCAACGAGGAGGTGGACGGAAAATTTAATGTTCTTTTTGAGTAAGCTTGTTAATAATTATCTAATCGTCATAATATGTATTATGGAATAATATTTGTGGTTATTAATTTTATAATATTTTGAGACACTTTAGACTTTAGACAACGCGGTAGTCTGATTCAAAAAAAAATGAGTGTTGTTTAACGAGTATGGATATCAGACGGTTATTAAACTATAGATAAATATATATTCCTAGATAGACATTTTTACAATCATATACAAAGTAAACATTACTTTCATGATGGAATCGAATCCACGACAACCAGTGCAACAATCCTTATCACTAATCAATGATGCACCGATTAACTCACTATCGCGTATAAATACATAGTGCGTGAAATGCAGTTTCATTCACAGAAGGCACCACGTCTATCACGACATCAAAAGAGAACTGAACGATGTGGCGCACCTGACATTTAATGCAGGCTGATTTTTTTTTCAAAAGTTTGTTATTGTTGTAATTCTTATCTTTCTTTTGTATGTAGAATGTAGTTTAGATAATTTTTTTATATCCAAAATATTTTTTTAATTCTTCTCTTTCTTAATATATTAATATGTTTAGTTTATATTTTACTCATAACTTTAATCTCCAAAGTTCTCTACCAACACTGACGATTATTTACTGAACCTACAATATGTAATAGCCAATATTTCTATTCAAAATCTCTTTGTAATGATACCTTTTAATCTCGTATAATTTTTTCGGACCACAGACTAATAAATATCAGAGGTAATCTGCATAATTGAGTAATTCGCATTCGCTGAGAATAAATATTATCACAGTGTTTGCATAGCGTCCGTACTCTATGTTAATAAGAGGTATACAGCTGGATAATACACCAGCTTGGGTAGGGCGAAGAGGGATTTAAAGTGAAAACAATAAATTTCTTAATCATTACGCTTGTTACTCCTGAAGAGGTATACAGAGTGTTGTGCATATACTCCCACATTTTGATAGTTAAGCTTAGGTTACACCACGAAATGTGCCTATTGCCATACACCGGACACAATGCAGACTTCGAGCCACGATTACAAATATTAACTAGAAAATGTAAACTAGGAAATAGGAAAACTCAAGAAATTTACCGACCCGGCTAAAGTTCAGCCGTCGCGCTAGCAATCACACGACCATCGAGACTGCCAAATATAAATAAAAACTTTTAAAGTAAAACATAACTTCACGCCTGTAATCCCCGAAGAGGTAGGCAGAGGAATGTAGAACACTACCACGTTTCACCGGTTAAGTTTGCGTCCCACTTGCGAAACATCGAACTCATATACTGGTTTAGAATCACTATTAGAAAATCTAAATAAAAAATATTTAGTAGTGCCCGAACCGACAACCGAACCCGGAACCTTCCGATAGGCAGTCGCACTTGCAACCAATACGACCAATGGGTCGGATTCTGGATATGTGCCCGATTCATGGCAATGAGCTCACCACCTATTCTATAGTGGGGCGTAAACGTAACTGGTGTAACGTGGAAGTGTTCTGCAATCCACTGCCTACCTCTTCGGGGGTTGCAGGCGTGAAGTTACGTTTTATAATTTTAACGTAAATAAAATATTTAATATCATTTTTCGATTTGGGGTGCATGAAATGATGCTTCCCGAGCGGCGACAATATCAGATCGACTTCTTACATTTGCTGCCGGCGAACCCTGGACTCTGGTACCAATCCTTCAAACACGACTCGACGAAGAAGACTATTAATCGTTAAATATTAACGACGTCATTAATTCCTTTCCAACAATAAAATCGCTCATTTTTAATTTATGACTCATTAGTACGACACGCGGATGACACCGTGTCATAGCTTTCAGAAAGCCTCCAACAGTTATTTATTTAATGAACCAATTAAAACTCGGAACTGTGGTGATGTTTAACGGCAACAATTAACTCCGCAACGGAATATCGATTCTCATTACGATCAAATTGGTTTCTGTTCTGTTTACGGTCAGCGTTGAGGGCGCTGGGGTGTTGAAAACGAGTGTGTGAGTGAAGATCGAAAGACAGAGCTGGGCAATGGAAGATGATTGTATTAGAGGGTAGTGTCGCTTGATACAGTAAGCATAGTTCATGTTTTTAATATAAGCTAAATTTTCTACATGGCTCTTTACGCGTCAGTTATATGCAATACGCGAGAATCGAGACTAGGTACTTCATAAATTTTATAAATTTGGAATACCCTACGATTCAAATATTTTTTTTCGGGTATGAAATAACGATTGTACCATTTCAGAGTCGATATCTTAGTCAGACATCGGCTGTGCGCACCATAATCGGTAATTTGGACGTAAAATTATACAACATTACGTGATTCGGCGTAATGATAGGCCGTGAGCCGGACAATGGCCTAATATATATTGCGTATCAGATAATATTGGGTATTTTAAACGTATTTTGAGGTGTTTAAAATGATATGATCAGATACCACGTCCTTATAAAACAATACAGCATTTTTTTTAATATGTTCTTCGTATTCATTAGGCTTGTTCAACATTTGTTATTATTTTGGTTAATTTTCGATCTCGGCCTTTGGGTTACCTACTTATGTATATGTGCGAAAACAGCACTAAAAGAAAACAACACGTTCGACTGACTGAATCTGAAAGGGTAAAGACAATTTACAACCAAATGATTAACCAATAAAGTGAACTGTATAGTACACTACGAGTATATTGTATAGAATTGTATAGTGTCTAATGTAACCAATGTTCTTGTATAGGGTCAAAGCACAAATGCAGACGCAAGACGAAACAGGATATGTCTGGCGACAATCTTAACGACATGTAATATAAACTGCACACATGCACACTCGCAACTGCCTAAACGTCCATAAGTCCCATCTTGCAAAGTTATCTCGGTGCTAATTCCATTATCTATTCACACACGGCCACGTGGCGCCATTAAACATCCTTAGCGTCCCCTGAATATAATATTAACCGTGCGACCGGCATTAACGCATTTATATCCCGACTGTTGTGTTTATAACAATAAAGGTTTATGTGATTTATGACGGGGTCATTCATCCGTCCATCGCCGGTTTCATACGGAAGTCCCTTTTTCGAAACATTTCACTTGTCGGACCTCTGTCGGGGACAATGCGCTCCCTTGGCGAACGCCGAATTTATTATGCCGTGGATACGCGACGGGAGCCACCGTGCACGCCTGGATGTGAGAGAAATGAGTGGTGTTGATGCAAACGTTGATTTTATAATAGTTCCTTGAATTCGAATCATAGTATTGAGTTTTACGATTACGTGATTGATAGTGATGTACTGGCTTTTGGAATATGCTTGAATCTGGTAAAAGCTTGTACAAAGAAATGTCATCATTGAACTTTTTCCACTGCAAAGGGCATTGTTGCAACGATGCGCTCATATTTAAAGTGAGTTGAATACAAGTAACTGGTATATATGAAACGTGGGACAATAATAAACTGGTCTGTCTATCTCTGCGGTTATGATTAACGTGATGTTACCATGTTAAATTTTAGTAATATACTGCAAAAAGTATTATTGCATCTTGGTATTAAATAACTGGATATATACATACGTAAGTGGATATCGACCAGATGTGTTCTAGCTGAACATAGCTTATTCATAATATATGAATCATGAACATATTATAAAAAATAGGTAGTTTTTTTACAAAATAGATAAAAGATTCAGAGGTGCAAGTACATGATTATACGACGAATATGGATCGAGCTGGCGACAAACAGAAACTTAAATAGATACCGTAATAATAATACCAAGAATATATAGATGTATTTATGTTTATATTGAGGAACATATTAATAGATGGGTACATGTATTTATGTATATATAGATGCATATATAAATAGATGGTTACATATGTAGATAGATAGATATATGGTTAGATATATGGGTAGATAAATATAAGGATTCGATGGCTCTCCTTGTAGGACGTCTATTTTCAGGACTGATAGGCTGAGATGGTGATATATTATATATTTTATTATTTCTACCATAAGAGAGTTATTACAGTTATTAGATTACCATGCATATTTTTTTAGCATTACTGTGCATATAGCCAATGAAATTGACTACTCAGCATTCAATGGCATCCCACAAAAGGTCGCAAGTTCTATTCCATCATCATCATCATCATCAGCCTATTCTCGTCCACTGCTGGACATAGGCCTCTCTAATAGCACGCCACTGAGCTCG
>DWEI01004231.1:0-11896 GCA_018245875.1 Mysoria ambigua | reverse complement strand
ATGTTACAGTAGAATGCCTTGTGCTATTATTTCCCTATATTAGGGCTTATTGTAGTTTCGATAAGTATGTCTTGATTGAATTGAATTAGGCATGTTGTGTGCAATGTTAGTTTTACTCGTTAGTTCAATGTTACATTAATCGGATGAACAATTCCGTCGATGCACCGCTATCCCAGGAATGCGCTGGGCTGCAGCCGCCGTGGCTACGCGAGCACGTAACTGCTACTGTAGGTACACTTACGCGCCCTTAACTATAACACTACAGGGCTGTATTCGCTTATGGCATATAAATCGTACATTACCAGAAAGTAGGTAAAAATCCTTATCTATTTATGGAGCTGATGAAAGTAAATGTGTGCTTTGAATTATAAGTGACCAATATGCGTATGGAAAAAAACTGATTTTTGCTAACATACATTATGACTCTAAATAAAATGATATAAATAAAAAAGAAACGAAGACACCATTACATCTTTTCACTGATGCTAAGAATATTTGATTTGTCTACCTTAATTATTCGTTCAACTGCCATACGTAGAAATGCTAGGATATGGAAACAGAGATATTGGGAGATCGGAAGCAAGACATCCACAGCAAAAAGAAGTACTGTCGTACATTACCTACTATACATGTATATATTAAAAGAACGTTTAAACGTTCATCAAGATATTACGAGCAACTCACCAAAGTCTTAATGCGTTCAATTGAGTAGCAGAACAAACAAATAGTAAAACATTTTTCATACAAAGCTTAATAATAGTTATTTTATAAAATATAATGCATTACATAATACGAAATGAAATATCCTTTATTGTGAAATACAGATGTATCGTGGAAATTGGAACTATATTACACAGTAGTTTGACTTAACAAATTTGCATGAGACTGTACCTGCCGCAGACCTAAGCCACGTGGATACATTTGATTAACCTGACTAGACAAGCTTCATTGATGTACCGTTTGGCATCTACTTTAATCCTAAGCTAATAGGCGTCTAGCTACCGACTATTACTACACACTGTATATTAGCGATTCATCACGCTGCACAGATATGCGTGGCCGTAAGCTTAGGACGAGGTCGATAGCACATGTGTGTATGTCGTGTCATGTACATTTGTAAATGTGTAATGTAAAATAACATATAGAATGTTTTCGATAACATATTGATATATTTGTGACATTTGTCTTTACAATGTAAATGTTTTTAACTACTGGTATTATAGCACTGTTGACGACTGATACTGTTACAGGCGTTAGGTTATGTTTTAAAAAATTACTTGTACGCTGTTTCTATACAATATCGAGTGTTAAAACTTTTGTTCAGATCACATTTATTTATTCATATTTTATTCATGATACTTTATTGATACGATTGAATTGAAGAACTATACTATCGTATATGCCTATAAATAAGTTGACATTGAAAATTCACTGGATTGTTTTTTCTTTAATGTTAGTGACAGTCCGAATATTGTTAAAAAAAGTAAGAGCGGAAAACAGAGAATAAAGGATGTCTGTAATATTTTTTTGGTCTATTCGTAATGGACGTGGAAAAATATTTAGGAAAAACCACTGTACATTCGCAAAGGGATATCGGAAATTACATACATGTTGTAGGAATCATAATGTTTGTATGCGCTCTTTATTATACTTGACGGTAGTAACTGAATAGTTAGCTGGTTCTTTTTAGGGTTATGTAGCCAGGTGTAAACTAAAATCTTAATAATATTTACCTGTCCGTATGTCGCAAACATTTAGTTAGACGACTGCCTGGGCTTTTGTCGATGATATTTAGTAGCCAGTTATATCTATTAAATGCTACATAAAAGTTTCAGCTTCAAAAGCAGCTTCGGTCAAATATCGTTAATTATAAAAAATTAAACAATGTAATATTATGCTGAATTTACTGAATGTTTTTAATTATTAGTTAGGTTATGCCATAAAAGACGCAAATTACATTTACAGGTACCACAGGTATAAAAGCGTAAAAAATATTTCTTCTTGAGATATTCGGAATTACTGAAAAAACTCTGATTATATTCTGGAGCATTTTCCGGCCCTATAACGGTCATTCCGTTGTTGATCGGGTAAAGAGTAAAATAGCCGATCGAGTGATGCCGGACGTTAATCGCCCGTTAGAGGCGAATTATTCACCGGCACGCGTTGCACTGAACCTACCACCCCGTGTCGCCCCCTGTAAACTACCCCTTAACATATCATATACACCACAAACTAGGTTGCAGCAAAATGAACTCTATTGCGTTTTTAAAAGATACATATTTCTTACGTATGAAAAACATACAATATATTTGCAATTATGTATTAGAATAGCCGAGTAATGTTTCTTTAGTTTCTAAAGAGCGAATTAAATTCCTTTCACGCTTCGTGCTTACGACTCTCTGGATCTGCGCTGCTCACGTGTTGCTATAGTGTGACGCAACAGTGGTTAATTCGATACTGCACGTTGTTGACGTGCAGTAAGACATAATTTCGATCGCTAAATCAGTTTACTCTACAGTTGTACATTTGTTTAACGGATACAATATGGCATAGCATTTATTAACGCCAATATAAACAGCGAGGATTGTATTCGGCAATTAATTATTTGTAAACAACACGAGCGAATTACGTGACGTAATCAGAATTCGCGACCTCGTGGCGCGCGGTCGTGAATAGGCCGATGTCACTGCACCTTCGCTGCTGTTATTTCATTAACATAAATCAACATGTTTATATATATATATCGATACAACGTCGAATAAAACATAAATCGTGATCATACGATCAAAGTGTTTCTGGGTGTTTCAACCTTGAACGTCACAGTGGACGCCGGGGATCTGGAGTTGTGTTCGGTGAACGGCTGCGGACTCACCGCCCGCTTCATGAGACGTTGACCGTGGCCTGTGAACAAGCAACGTAGTACTACACGCTTGTGGAAATGCGCATCATCCGTCGTGATGTTATGTCAGTATTATTCAAATTCAAGCGGCATTTATTAGAAATATAAGGACTCATTTTGTACGTCAAAATTAATCTACTAGACAGCGCCTCGAAAACTATTTATCTGTATTATTTCATGGAGTCAAAGAGGAAGTTTTTTTTAAGTTTCAACATACGCAAATGAGTTTTTTTTAGCAATATGTAGGTGACAATGGTAGTAAACAGCCAACAGAGTGCGTGAGGCGCTGATCGGCGCGTGTACCGGAGCAGAAGGTTCCGCTCGATCGAGCATGAAGATACGGCGATAGTGCGCGCCGCTACCTCTGTATAGCGCTGGGCCGGCTCTGTTGCCTCCTCCTTACATGTTACAGCTATTGTGGCATTATGATCCTAAGTACAAAAAAAACTGATAAATATTATATATGTATAAACAAAATAGTAAATAAATTTGTAAATTACGCAAGAGGAGCGTAGCTCGCTCTCCTGCCAGGTGGTGTGACGACTTGAAGCTTACAGCGTGCGTACAAGTGCTCTTGCATTCGAAAAACCCAGGAATGTTAGGAGTGGCGTCGTTTAGGGAAGGCCTATGTCCAGCCGTGGGCCATCAAAGGCTGATAATGATGATGAATAAAACTAATATATACTTTATTATTTAAACTATATTAAAATTAGTGTAAAAAGAACTACTGAATATATACATATAAACGTATTAAAACTATATTAAGTGCCGAATAATACCAAGACATATGTTATAACTTACTATAATTTAGTTTGCGCAGTGTTTGAATTATCTCCATGATATAAAGCGACAGAGAATCCTTTCTCGTTGGGAATTCTGAACAACACATCTGGCGCACGAACAAAACTCGACTCCAAGCGGCCCTCGAAGTTAATACTCTCAAAATGAATATTTATAAAGGCGTCAACTGTTAATCCGGCATTGTTACAATTTTCACTCGTCGTGACTGATGACGTCAAGACAATACGGAGATTCAGTGCTCGTACACAGTTGGTGACTACGCAAATATATTTATTCAAAATATTCCTTCAATGTTACAAAATCCAAGAGTCTCCCGTTCACTGGGTTAAGTTTATTTGCATACACCATACATGTCCATTCCCTATTAAAAACTACTGATGCACTTGGATAATTTAATGTTTTACACAAAAGAGATCGATAAATTCCAATATATGTATTTATGTTTGTGGTGTGTGTGTAATAATTAATGTTTTTCTCCCTTACATTGTAAACAAATGAAGTTAATAATAACAACGCACACTCTGTGAAGAGTTCATCTGAGGAATTAGCGAACAAAAGGCTTAAGTCGGCTCAGGCGCTTCTCTGTATTGCCAGCTATTTATAGAGAAACGCGCTCGTCAGGCGCAGATTCGCGCTGTTCTTAACACTTCACTTCCTTTGTTTACCATCTCGAGTGAATCAATGAAAATTTCCTAAGGAAACAATGTTCTGTTGAAGATGGATATTGCGGTTTAGTGGTGTTCTATAAGAAAAACTTATTGTTTAAACAACAATTAATGTGAATAGATACGAGTACATTACATTTTTATGGTAATTATTAAACGCTACTGCATTTTTAGCTTTATAAAGCGTGAGGTTTAAAAAGAGGATATTCTGCATATAATTTTAGTCGCAATCAAAATTTCGCAACTGAACAGCCAATTACATGAAAGCGAGATCCAGTAACATATGTATTAAAAATAGATATCTGTATGTTAATTCTGTTAATAATCGGAAGTAGGAAACATGCTGTATGTAAATATATATGATTATTGTAATATGTGTTCAATAATTTGTGTTAAATGTTGAAGTTAAGACTTTGTGTATACGACTTAGGTTATATGCGAATTTATTAATCTTATAATAATCTACGGAAAATTATGTGTCGTTAACATTATTAGTAATTCTAGAAGGGAAAAAATATCATTATAATTTATTTTCATATGAACATAAAGTTAAAGTGAAATTTTCAACATAATGCCTAAGCTATGCCTAACGAAGTAAGGCACGCAGTTAACGTATAAAATTTATTGTAAAAAATAAATTAAAACAAAAAATGTTTTGTTCCTTATCATGGTCTTATAGAGTCGTGGTAAGAAACCTGCCCGAATCCACCGAGATATAACGTATCCGTGCAGCGCGCTGAAGTGAAGACTTCGGCCAAACTGTCGACGACACAGATCGATGTGTCGACCGCAAGCCGCCGCTGCCTCGGCGCTACCTAAGTGACTGATCGCCGGCGTGGGATTGGGACATAAACTTATTACGCTACCTCTCACACTTCTGTACAATTTGTAACGTGACATTTTCTTTCTAATATACATATATACCAATATACATATATTCTAATATACATATACATATACTAACATATAAATATCCTGTCATAAGTACGCGAGCATTTTAAAATTGCCTGCCACATTTTTGCTGATGTGAGATATGAATGTAAACGTTGTAAACGTATCATGAAATTGTTTCCATTTGTAAATATTGAAAGCTCGATGAAAGTATTTTTCTGTAATAGCCGCCCTACACTTCGTGGTTATACTGAAGGACCTATACGACTATTAATTTTATATGAGATTAATTTGAAACAATAAGAAACAGTGCGAACAAATCGCCCAGTAGGAGCAGTGGCAGGTGACGGCAGACGGCGTGCCCGCCTCGAGTGGCGTAAATAATTGATAAATTGCCACCAAGCTCCCCGAAGTGACCCGACCCAAACTTGAAATTTACGATCATTTAATTGTAGCTTAATCCCCGAACTAGTCTTGCTACCCGTGAAATATAGTTTGAGTTCGTTGCTGTTGTATCTAATTCTAGTTATTGTTAGTTGCATTATGTAAATATACATATATCGTTGTAAAATTATCAAACATGTGAAGTTCTTATAAAGGACCAAATTAAAAATGCCCATTTCTCCTAAGTACGTCTTGGTAGACCAACAAATGGATTTAATCTTTACCTGTGTTTTTGATTAAGTTGACACTTATTAGGTATCCCTGATTACACTTATGGCACATGTTTTGTAATAAATCGATTATAATTTAATAAAACGCTAATAATTATTATTGGTGATTGACTATTGATCCAGTGTTTAGTAACCCAACTGCTTTGCCGAAGTTCGTGTAGATGTCCCAGGCAATTTATTTATACTTAATTATTATTAGTAACTTTACTCATTATTATTAGTACCTATGATTAGTTATTATATAATGTAAGTACATATTTTAGCAAGTATATACTATATAAAACGATATCATTTATTTCCATAACAATGTAGGAAGCTATCCGCATTTGAAATTTGTCTCCAAATGAACTTGTAAACACCGCCGCACGCGGCCTCTTCTAAACACATGCCAAGACAAACACTAACTCGGCGCCAACAACTACTAATCATATTAGCCTTATTAATTACTTCCTCCATGTGTTATTGCCGAATGAAAATGTATGGGGAATAGTGTATTAGTTCGAAAACTTCCGACGTTCGGGGTGGATGCGGCTGAAAATGGAACTTATCAGACGTTTAATGCTTTATTAACTGAGTTAAGAAATCGCTACCGATGCATCTACTGTCATAAAGAGGCTGTATAATAATGCAATACGAGTACTGGTATTTTTTTTTATAATGCACTTGATTTGAAGCATTGTTTGATTACGCAAGTTGGTTTTGTGCGAGAAGGTAACACTATGGAATATTTTATTCGCATATAATTTAAAGAAATCGATACAACATTGGGCACAAATTCAAGCTACTACTAGAAAATCCAATAGCACTCGAACCAGAATACCCGACGCAGCTGAAATTGAACTATAGGACAATTTATATGAAAAGAGGTTTTAAACTTGAAATAAAATACGGTGAACATTTAGTTGGCAACAAAGTGTTGACGGCGAGTGCGGAGTAGCCAAGCGGGCGCGGGCGCGGACGCGGCGCGACAGATGCGGATGCACGCCCGAGCGCGAAATCGCGCCGCGGAACGCTCCCGAGGGACGACGCCGTCGTGGAAGTAAAAATTGCGGATGCGGTAAAAAATGTCTCTCTCTTTTTTATAAAAAATGATATGGCATTAGCTCAAAATATAAAATTTAGAATTTTATAGTAGGGAGTACATATTAACATACTTTTGCAAATACGCATGTACTAGTATTTTGTATAGTTGAACTTTTTCATACATGTTTTTGATAGCATAAACTAAGAACATTTTTTTTGACAAATTATTAATGATATAGAATCGGGCAAACTTGTGTGCAGATTTTCAATTTATGCGTATAATTCACATTACCTTATCGTTAGTTTCCACCTCAATACCAAAATTAAGTCGGTCCCTCTCGTATGGCCCTTTGTGTTTGTCTAGTTAAATTAAGTTGAAAATTTATTCCGCATTAGTTCTGTTGGAACCCCCAGTGTCAACGTCGAATTTATAATTTTGGGGGCAAAACTAATATCGCATGAGTTTAATTACATTTTGATGATTGTCGTTTCACTATCAGAATTAATTTCGATTTTCTAGTACCACCTAGAGGTTAACAGGAAAGCAATAACGCGTTTCGAGAAGAATACGTAATCATGGTTTTATTTTTCTGAATCTATTTACAATAAAATGAGATTTCTCAACAACTATTATATGATATTAATATACGTACCTAAATACTGAATTTTCACAGCAAAGTGTATAGCGTTATTTCGGTACAAAGGGGTGACCACGTCGATCACAGAAATATAATTTGTTCCATAATTTTATTAACATTTGGCTGCATTTGAAGTCCGTTGAAAACAGTGGCAGAGGGCCAGTGAATTAATATTCTGTCAGATGGCGTCACAGCCACGGCTCCTCACGCACGCTCCAGAGCTCATGTTCGGTACCGTAATTGTTTATTAGGAACAGCCAAGTGATCCATCCCGCGTATTATTTACAGCGTCAGCACACGTGATGGCTTATTCTTAACAATCGTGTCGCGTGATATTTCAAGATTGTTAAGTATCCAGAGAAATGAATTGTTACGAAAATTTGCCAAACGCAGTGGTCCAGCAAACATTTCAAGTTAACATCAAATCCTTTATTGATAAGATATCAACAGAACCGATAATTGACATCATTGTCATGATATTTCTGATCCAATATCACGGTGGTAACAAGTTGTGAATAAATTATTGAGAATTAAGCATTCTGTTAACTTTCCGTTTTACTTCATTTTCTTACGAGCATTGAATGTAAAACTAGATTTTACTACGGTCTTTAACGAGGTAACTGTCAATCAAACACAATAACCGTTCAGAAGTTTCATTTAAATTTCTGCATGGTCTGCAAGTGAAACCGTTTAACGTTGTAAGCTGGGGCCAGTGAATTAATATTCTACTGTGCCGCATATCGACGCTCGTTCACGCATGCCTTGCTTTCAGAGAGGACGTCAGGACCACTCATTAGGAGCCATCATGTAAATTGTTTATTCATAATTTCCTGTACGAATATTTCTGTTTGCTTTTTAATAGACGTATTACATAACCGCTGCGAGTCTTATTCATTTATTCGTATATAATTTTATTTTATATTCGTTTATAATTTTAATCGTTTTTTTTTATAATGTAAACCACTTATCTATGTTCATTTGTACAATCGTAATAATAACAGGTTTTTTTTATTTATCGTAAAATTATTGAAATAAAATCCTGTGTGACTCACATATATTTATGTGTTTTTTATATACATAAAACTATTTAACTATTACATTTTATGGAGCTGTAAGTCTTATTATAGAAATGTTTATTTTCGTATACAATAAAAAATAAATAAATTAATTTACAACAAGATCTGCCAATTACTTTTATACAATAACCTAACATCACGCCTGTATTTCTCCGAAGGATACGCAGGGAGGTATAGTGCACAGCCACTTTTCACCTGTTATATTATACGTCCCATGTGAAAGAGGGTGAGGCTATTTACTTTCACGAACAGCTTAAAACATATTCGGTTGTTCGTGTAATGTGCAATTTGTAGGTTCAGTTGAACACATCAATTGGCGAAACGCATGCATAAATTGGACCGCGCGCGGCCGCCGGGCGGTCGAGATTAATGTCAGTATTAATCGAGTGACCGCTCCTCTGCAGTGTGCGTTACCTTCCGGCCGCCGCCACTCGCTTCACGGCTTTTACATTTGCTTGCATACATTTACATAAAATGTAGAGCATTGAAGGATTGGACAGTTGTAACTTTTATTCGTGGATGTCTTTTTTAATATGATGTCGCGTTTATAAGCCCCGAAGTGGTAGGCACAGGAGTATAGTGCACTTCCATTTTTCACTACATGAGCCTGCTGTCATATACCGGACAGAATCTTCCGGGTTTCTTTCACAGCACAGGCAACTATTTTTTAGACACACTTTTTGTATTAATGAATATTTTATCTTCTTCATTATTTTCACAAGAGTTCTCTGTACAAATGTAAGACCCGTCGAACCCCGTGTCGCCGCGCGCGTCTACCGGCTCGTACATTTGGTCCGTACGGCGACCGCGTGCGTCGGCCCGGCGCTAGCGCCCAGTTGACCGCTAATTAAACTAACGGCCGGTTAATCTTACTGCCCGCTGCGAGTAACGAGCGTGTCTTTCTGCACTGACTGTATCTCACTGACTATGTAGAACTAACTGTATACCGCACTGACTGTATATCGCACTGACAATATTTATACATACATATATGTATGTAGAGTCAATGCCAATGTCAAATTGATAATTATATCATAACTTTATAGTCAAAGTTATAATACCATGGGAATTTCATGTTTTAAACTATCGCAATATTTAATTTAATTTAATATAATAAAATGAAGCTTGTTCTTGTTTGAAATAATCTTTTTTTTAATACCAGGGATGCCGCAAACTTTGATATTTGTATGGCCATATATGTAATAACAGCGAAATTTATGTGTTGTATGTAATTTTTATTGAATTTGTTAGTAATAATTAAAAATAATCGCTTTTATTAATTAATCAATAATATTAGTTTGGATGAAGTTTGTATTTTAAGGTATCGTAGTAGTGTGTAGTATTCAAGTATTTTAGTGGGTAAAAACGATATGCGTTTACTATTGTGACTTTTTTATTGAAAGAAATAATAGAATTGTTTGAATATTTCGTTTTGAAATAAATATTTAAATCTTAAACCCGTTAAGACTCAACATTCCATACTATTCACAACTAAGTTCTCGGCACAATTGTTCCCGTAACAGAACACCATTTCACAACCATAGCACCCGAACAATGACATTTAATGTAATTAAATTTCCACGACAAACCCTATTTTATCGCCGGATTATTTGATCAAAGGGCTAATCGAGTCCACATACCTACAGTTTAGCCAAAGATAAACTTGCGACATGCGGGCGGCTGCGCGTGTTTAACTAATGACCGAGTCATGGGGGTGCTGGGGAGGGGGGGGCGCGGCGGGCGAGGGGAGGGGGGGGGTGAGCGGTGGCAGGTCCAGCGATATCATTAGCCACAGATGCCGCTGGCTGGTGCCCGGTATAAATACATTAAGTGCGCCGTCAAACTGTTAAAGCCCGCTGCAAACGTAGTTTTGCCGCGATACGGCTTAACGACACGTTTTGCATGAGAGTGCTCGTGTTTAATGAAAATAATCGTCATTATTTCATATATGTAACGATTTGAAAAATACATTTATAATATAATATCAATGTAAACCCCGAAATGGTAGACGGAGGAGTATTATCATATAACGGTCACTATTTCAAATCCCAGCCATTATTAGAAAATCATAATGACAAAAAATCCGATGCAAGGCAATAGGCTCACCGCCTATTCCATAGTAGGACGTAAATGTAACTGCTGACTCGTGGGAATGTTCTGCATTCCTCTGCCTACCCTTTCGGGGATTACAGGCGTGAAGTTACATACCAAAATCCAAAACCCAGGAGGTAGCAGCGTGACTGCATCGGCAGTCACACTTGTTACCAACACAACAAGGTAGTCGAATTTTTAATGGTATTATAAAATTATTATCATAAATAAATTCCTTGAAATAGGTATATCATAATTTATCATTTATATCAATTACACACCCAAATAATTTAATGTATTAATATTTAACTGATATGTTAAACAAGCATAATTTTAAATTTTCACCTTTTATCTAGCTCAAATATTTACTTGAATATACACAAACGTAAATAACGTACTGAATTTTGGTATTGGATATAAATAGTTTTATTACAAAAACGTAATATTGGTGGTGATAATAAATCGAAGCTCATATTTTCAATTCGTTGTCTTCCGACGACAGTTGATCGAGAGCGCGACGTATCAAAATCAATGAACAATGAAAAAACAGCGGCTACTTCGTAGAATATGGCGTCATAAAATTCTATAAAGCCAATAAAATTCGTGCTCGGCGTTAGAACGTCCACATAAAATCTCAAAGTACATAAACATATCATAAGAGGGGATGTGGAGCCAGTTATCCTCACAAAAAGAGTTTCTCTGTGGTATAAGCGGCGGTTTCCGCAGATGGTTATTTTATACAGTGAAGCCAACTTAACGGCGTGGGTTTTAGCATTCGTAGCTACGAGTAGCCGTAGCCGCTCTACGACTCTACAGTCACATGTAACCCTTCTTATACGGCATGATATTGATGTATATATTGTTAATTCCTTTGTTAGAAATATGGGCATTTCATTGTTTTTAATGTTTAACTTTCGAAAGTCCAACTCAAATTGTTTCAAGTCAATTGATCAAATTCCATAATCAGATACACAATATTATCAGATACACAACAATAATGGTGAAAACCGAGAACTGAAGTATTTTTTAACTTACTTTCGGTTTTTGTAAAAAAAAACCTCACTCGTTACAAGTCGACAATATTTTGTGGTTAGATATAATAAAAGAGTTGATAATGCCATTTATTTATGGCCGCTAT